>JAODAL010030216.1:0-50309 GCA_025379985.1 Phyllomedusa bahiana | reverse complement strand
CTATAGTTCCTGCCTGGGCGGACCTTTTAAACCTGCCTATACCCCCTTTCCCCTAAGGGGACCTATACCTGCCTATGCCTCCTAGGGGGACCATACCTCCTATACCGCCAGGGGTCCCTTTTACCTCCTATCCTGCCGGGGGACCAATACCTCCCAAATAGCCTGCCTGGGGGGACCTTACCCGATAACCTGCCTATCCCCTCCCTAGGGACCTATACCGCCAAAACCTGCCTAGGGGGACCTATACCCTCCCAAACTCCTAGGGGACTATACCCTGCCTAGGGGACCTATGCCTGCCTATAGCCTCCCTATACCCCCTATATTAGCCCCTATCCCCCATGCTGTTTGAGAAATATGTATACGCTAACCCTTTTATCCTGCCTATTTAAAGTGGACAATTTAAAATCAATAGCCCCGCTATGTCCTAGACCTATCCCTTCCCTATGCTGTAGACAATCACATATGGGGACTAATAGTCCTGGGAAATCCTGCATTTTCCATAGCCCCTGGGGGACTTTACCGCTTTTCCCGGGGGACTCCCACCTCCACCTATTGCTTGACAAAGGGGGGAATTCCTCATAGACCTGTTCGAAACCGCCTCCTGCTTCGAGTCCAGCCCGTTGCCCAAAAGCCATAGCTCCAGGAATAACCCCTATGCCTTTGGGGCAATATGCCATTAGCCTGGATTTCCAGCCTAATTAGCCCTAGGGGCCATTGCTAAACCAAAGTATAGCTCTGGGGACATCCCTTTAATGTCCAAAATAGTGCAATATAGTATACCTATAACAAATTATTTTGCCCTCCCATGGGATATAGCCTGATAAAGTGGATAAGGAAATTCCTTTTATTGTGGGGTTTTGCCATGGTGCGAGGGGACTTTCCTATAGTAACCTCCAGTTGGGGGAAACCTATACCTGCCTATATCCTGCTAGGGGGACCTAATCACCTGCCTATAGCCTGCCTATGGGGGGACCTATACCTGCCTATAGCCTGCCTAGGGGGACCTATACCTGCCTATAGCCTGCCTAGGGGAACAAAACCTGCCTATAGCCTGCCTAGGGGGACCTATACCCTCATTTGCCAATAGCCTGCCTAGGGGGACCTATACCTGCCTATACCTTTGCCTAGGGGCCCTATACCTGCCTATACCTGCTATAGCCGACTAGGGGCCCTATACCTGCCTATAGCCTGCCTAGGGTGACCAATACCTGCCTATACCTGCCTATAGTCTACCTAGGGGACCTATACCCTGCCTATACCTGCCTATAGCCTACCTAGGGGGACCTATACCCTGCCTATATTTCTATCCTGCCATAACCCCTAACCCCCTTTGGCCTAGGGGACCTATACCTGCCTATAGCCTGCCTAGAGGACCTATACCTGCCTATAGCCTGCCTAGGGGGGACCTATACCCTGCCTATACCTGCCTATACCCTGCCTATAGCCTGCCTAGGGGGACCAATACCTGCCTATACCTGCCTATAGCCTGCCTAGGGGGACCTATACCCTGCCTATACCTGCCTATAGCCTGCCTAGGGGGACCTATACCCTGCCTATCCCTTTGCCTTTTAGCCTGCGCCTTACTGGGGGGACCTATACCTGCCTATAGCCTGCCTAGGGGGACCTATACCTGCCTATAGCCTGCCTAGGGGGACCTATACCTGCCTATAGCCTGCCTAGGGGGCCTATACCTGCCTATAGCCTGCCTATACCTGCCTAGGGGGACCTATACCTGCCTATAGCCTGCCTATACTTGCTTATAGCCTGCCTAGAGAGACCTATACCTGCCTATAGCCTGCCTAGGGGGACCTATACCCTGCATATACCTGCCTATAGCCTGCCTAGGGGACCTATACCTGCCTATAGCCTTCCTAGGGGGACCTATACCTGCCTATAGCCTGCCTAGGGGGACCTATATCCTGCCTATCTATAGCCTGCCTAGGGGACCTATACCTGCCTATAGCCTGCCTAGGGGGACCAATACCTGCCTATACTTGCCTATGCCTGCCTATAGCCTACCTAGGGGGACCTATACCCTGCCTATACCTGCCTATAGCCTGCCTAGGGGGACCTATACCCTGCCTTTACCTGCTTATAGCCTGCCTAGGGGGACCTATACCTGCCTATAGCCTGCCTAGGGGGACCTATACCTGCCTATAGCCTGCCTAGGGGGAACTATACCGGCCTATAGCCTGCCTAGGGGGACCTATACCGGCCTATAGCATGCCTAGGGGCACCTATACCGGCAATCGCCTGCCTAGGGGACCTATACCTGCCCATAGCCTGCCTAGGGGGACCTATACCTGCCTATAGCCTGCCTAGGGGGACCTATACCTGCCTATAGCCTGCCTAGGGGGACCTATACCTGCCTATAGCCTGCCTAGGGGGACCTATAACTGCCTATAGCCTGCCTAGGGGGACCTATAACTGCCTATAGCCTGCCTAGGGGGACATATAACTGCCTATAGCCTGCTAGGGGACTTTATACCTGCCTATATCCTGCCTAGGGGACCTATACCTGCCTATATCCTGCCTAGGGGGACCTATACCTGCCTTTAGCCTGCCTATACCTGCCTATAGCCTGCATAGGGGGACCTATACCTGCCTATAGCCTGCCTAGGGGGACCTATACCTGCCTATAGCCTGCCTAGGGGTGCCTATACCTGCCTATAGCCTGCCTAGGGGGACCAATACCTGCCTATAGCCTGCCTAGGGGGACCTATACCCTGCCCATAGCCTGCCTAGGGGGACCTATACCCTGCCTAGGGGGACCTATGCCTGCCTATAGCCTGCCTATACCTGCCTATAGCCTGCCTAGGGGACCTATACCTGCCTATAGCCTGCCTATGAGGACCTATACCCTGCCTATAACCTGCCTAGGGGACCTATACCCTGCCTATAGCCTGCCTAAGGGGACCTATACCTGCCTATAGCCTGCCTAAGCGGACCTATACCATCCTATAGCCTGCCTAGGGGGACCTATACCTGCCTATAGCCTGCCTAGTGGGACCAATACCGGCCTATAGCCTGCCTACGGGACCTATACCTGCCATTAGCCTGCCTAGGGGGACCAATACCTGCCTATACCTGCCTATAGCCTGCCTAGGGGGACTTTTACCTGCCTATAGCCTGCCTAGGGGGACCTATACCCTGCCTATACCTGCCCATAGCCTGCCTAGGGGGACCTATACCTGCCTATAGCTTGCCTATACCGGCCTATCGCCTGCCTAGGGGGACCTTTAGCTGCCTATAGCCTGCCTAGGGGACCTATACCTGCCTATACCCTGCCTAGCGGGCCTATACCTGCCCATAGCCTGCCTAGGGGGACCAATACCTGCCTATACCTGCCTATAGCCTGCCTAGGGGGACCTATATCCTGCCTATACCTGCCTATAGCCTTCCTAGGGGGACCTATGCCTGCCTATAGCCTGCCTATACCTGCCTATAGCCTGCCTAGGGGACCTATACCTGCCTATAGCCTGCCTAGGGGGACCTATACCTGCCTAGGGGGACCTATGCCTGCCTATAGCCTGCCTATACCTGCCTATAGCCTGCCTAGGGGACCTATACCTGCCTATAGCCTGCCTATGAGGACCTATACCCTGCCTATAGCCTGCCTAGGGGACCTATACCCTGCCTATAGCCTGCCTAAGGGGAACTATACCTGCCTATAGCCTGCCTAAGGGGAACTATACCTGCCTATAGCCTGCCTAGGGGGACCTATACCTGCCTATAGCCTGCCTAGGGGGACCTATACCGGCCTATAGCCTGCCTACGGGACCTATACCTGCCCATAGCCTGCCTAGGGGGACCAATACCTGCCTATACCTGCCTATAGCCTGCCCAGGGGGACCTATACCTGCCTATAGCCTGCCTAGGGGGACCTATATCCTGCCTATACCTGCCTATAGCCTGCCTAGGGGGACCTATGCCTGCCTATAGCTTGCCTATACCGGCCTATAGCCTACCTAGGGGGACCTATACCTGCCTATAGCCTGCCTAGGGGACCTATACCTGCCTATAGCCTGCCTAGGGGACCTATACCTGCCCATAGCCTGACTAGGGGGACCAATACCTGCCTATACCTGCCTATAGCCTGCCTAGGGGGACCTATATCCTACCTATACCTGCCTATAGCCTTCCTAGGGGGACCTATGCCTGCCTATAGCCTGCCTATACCTGCCTTAGCCTGCCTGGGGGCCCTTTTATACCAGCCTATAGCCTTCCTAGGGGGACCAATACCTGCCTATACCCTGCCTATGAGGACCTATACCTGCCTATAGCCTGCCTAGGGGACCTATACCGGCCTAGGGGGACCAATACCTGCCTATACCCTGCCTATGAGGACCTATACCTGCCTATAGCCTGCCTAGGGGACCTATACCTGCATATACCTGACTATAGCCTGCCTATGGTGACCTATACCCTGCCTATAGCCTGTCTAGAGGACCAATACCTGCCTATAGCCTGCGTAGGGGGCCTATACGTGCCTATAGCCTGCCTCGGGGGACCTATACCTGCCAATAGCCAGCCTAGGGGGACCAATACCTGCCTATTGCCTGCCTAGGGGGACCAATACCTGCCTATACCCTGCCTGTGAGGACCTATACCTGCCTATAGCCTGCCTAGGGGAACCTATACCTGCCTATACCCTGCCTAAACCTGTCTATACCCTGCCTAGGGGGACCTATACCAGCCTAAAACCTGCCTATGAGGACCTATCCCTGCCTATTACGTCCTATCCCTGCCTATAACCTGCCTATGGGGGCAATTACCTGCCTATAGCCTGCCTAGGGGGACATATAACTGCCTCTACCAGCCTATGGGGGACATTAAACTGCCTATACATGCCTATACCAGCCTATGGGGGACATTAAACTGCCTATATCTGCCTATGGGGGACATTAAACTGCCTATTCCAGCCTATATCTGCCTATGGAGGACATTAAACTGCCTATATCTGCCTATTGGGGACATTAAACTGTCTATATCTGCCTATGGAGGACATTTAACTGCCTATGTAATTTTATTGGTATCTATTTTTATTTTTAAAATTCACCAGCAGCCGCTGCATTTTCCACCCTAGGTTTATACTCGGGTCAATAAGCTTTCCCGGTTTTTGAGGCAAAAGTAGGTGCCTCGGCTTATACTCGGGTCGGCTTATACTCGAGTATATACGGTATCTCTCAAGATCTATTTGTACCCAGGACTGTATTCAGAACAAGGGGGCATCCTCTAAGTCTTGAGGAAAGAAAGTTTCTCCATGGACATAGAAAGAGATTCTTTACTGTAAGAGCAGCGAGACTGTGGAATTCGCTGCGAGAGGAACTTGTCATGGTCAATTCAATAACAGAGTTCAAAAAGGGTCTGGATGCATTTCTAGAGTGTAATAATATAACAAGTTATAGTGACTACGATTCTGGAGAAGGGGCGTTGATCCAGGGATTTATTCTGATTGCCAGATTGGAGTGAGGAAGGAATTTTATCCCTAAAATGAGGACAATTGGCTTCTACCTCATGGGGGGGGATTGTCTTCCTCTGGATCAACACTTTAGCACAATAGGCTGAACTGGATGGACGTCTTGTCTTTTCTCGGCCTTACAAACTATGTAACTAAGTTGCATGTTCCACCCGGTTTTGAAACAGACAGTAAAATAATCCATGCTGTGTCTATGCAGCACAGTGTACTGTCAGATTTTTGACGGATTCAGTATTTTGAATCGGCTATGCTTTACCGCCATCACAAAAGTTGCTGTCTTCATGTATGTTATTCTGATGATGATACAATATTGCTGTCTTTATTCCTATTGTATTCTATTGTTGAGATGTCGAAATAATGTTTTTGTTTGGTTGTGTTTTGTTTGTCTTTGCTTCTAGGCTGTTTTCTATTTTAATTGTCTTTATCTAGTATTATTGTAAAATAGAATATATAGAGAGAACATAGAGGGGTAGGAGTTTAGCCTTGTTTGTTTTATACCCTCTCCTAGTTTTGTCTTACAAATACTGAAGCAAAAATTCAAAGAGCAACCTCAAAGTAAATGCACGAGATGCATACGCTATAGATTTTACTGCAGCAGTTTTGTGTACAGATTATCCACAGTGTATTGCAGTAGCAGCAGAGTGAATCGGATTATAAGAAATCTCATCTATACCCTCTGGATAAAATCTGCACATAATCCACACAGAAATATACCTGCGGTGCAGATTTTCAATTTTCAATTTCTGTTGTGGATATGCTTTGGGTTTACCACAGACTTTCCTCATTGACTTTATTTTGTTACAGATTTTTCTGCTGTCCTACAGCAACGTCCTATTTTGTATACATTTCCTTTCTTATTACAGTGGCAAAATCCACAGTGAGAAACCCTTACCAGAATGTGCATGATTTAGTGTGGATTTGTTGCTCTAGATTGTTGCTGGAGATTTTCCACTGCGGACAACCTGCAGCATTTCCATCTCTTGTGCAGAGACCCTTGTTGTGTCTTTTATACTCATCTTTTTTCTAGCTTTCAACATTGTTTATTTACATGGCATAAGTTACTGAATTACGTCACCATATATATGTGTGTGTGTGTGTGTGTGTGTGTGTGTGTGTGTGTGTGTGTGTGTGTGTGTGTGTGTGTGTGTGACTAAAGATGAATAACAGTTTGTATATCAACCGTCCATAGACTAAAGATTTCATGACACTCCTCACAATTCCAGCAATCTGCATTTATTAAAAAATCTGCTTATAAGATGTGGAGGAAATAAGCATATGACTGTTTTGCGCATCCTTTGCTTTGTTATGTCCTCTATTATGCTAATTGAAGTATCTTATGACACTGCTATAGGGCTAGGACTGAGAGGAAGATAGGGAGGTCAGAAGAAATGGAGCTACCAAGGAGACTCAGCTAGCACCTTGTGCTAATCACTACAGCAGTATATTCTTGCTGGATGGCCTCACCTTATTTGAGCCTTCACCCACTACCTGGTTTGTTCACATTATATCTAAGTTGTAAGTAAAACTTCAGCCCAAAAACACAGCAAAAAATCATATAACAATAATGAACAATAATAGCTATAATGATAGATAAAAAATTAATAATACTGAACCTTAAACCAAGGGATGTAATAGCACCAGAGCTCTCTGCTGGCAGAATTCTGGCATTAGAGAAGCCATTTCTAGAATGTCTCATTTAAATTGACAGTCAAGGTGCATAACTTCATAATGTCATGACGTTACCTGCAGGGAGCCTTAGTGAGTCTACCTTTAGTCTAGAACACCCGGAGAAATGTTTTCCAGGTGTTTCCCACAAATCTTCTAACTGGTAATATTTTGTTTGTTTAGTCAGTTATCAGCTCTGTCAGATTGATCTCTTTTTGTTGGATATATTGTTCAGTGAAGTATACCTATGCATATACTGCTCCTAGGTAACTGCCATTTGCAGCATGGACAGCAGCTAGACTATCTGGGAGTGACTCCATAAGGTCTGAATAGGTTGTCGCAGGTAGCTGTAGCCATGCTGACTGCATCCCACAACTGCTGGAGGGTGTGTTGGGAAGGGTCCATAGAGCAAGCATGACGATCGAGGTGGTCCTGCAAATGCTCAGTTGGGTTCAAGTCTGGGGAATTAATGGGTCAGAGTATTACCTGGAAGTTTTGGTCATGATCTTCAAACCAATGTTGGAAATTTTTAGCCATGTTGCATTGTCTTGTATGAAGATCTCATCTTCCCCAGGGAAGATGATGAGCATGTATTGGTGTACGTGTTCTGCTTGGAGAGATTCATAGCCAAATTGGTTGAATGGCCCAGAGAGTGCCACAAAAAGATTCCCCAAACCATGCAGCACGCCAGGGCCGCAGTGGAGAGGATGGGAGAGTAATGGCTTATTGGTATCACGATGGCGCTTGCTCACCATGCTTCTCATGTATTCCAGGCAACACTACAGTGAAGAGGGGGCTGCAGATGATGGAAATATTCCCCTGAGACACTCTCTGAAAGAGTTAGTAGTACTCAACTGCTTGGGATGGTGGGTGAGGTGCCCGTGATGTTGGGTGCAGACAAAAAGGCAGGAGTCCAAACTGGCAGACAAAATCACTTCTCCTTTACTCAGAGCTAGATGGGTTACACCCAGCTTTAGCCATTTACATTGTTTCTTTACAAATCATCAGCTTGCACAGATCATTTCAAGAATCACCACCAGGAACACACAAAAAGATCCACAAAGTACCGGACTATTAAAAAAAAGGAGCCTTTCTTAACCCCAGATAATCCTGACATCTTTCCTTAGAACTTAATTGGCGCTTAATTGGAGACAAATTGGTCATCAACAAGCGTGACGCCTGGAGGGGACGTAACTACCTTACAATTCAATCCTGGTGTCTCCTATCCGGACAGCTCCACCCTTTCTCATGTAGATGTCTTCTTTCAGAGAATCTTTTGGCGTGTGTGGCTGAGACCAGGAGACGGAAACTGAACCCCAGCTAGCATAAGCAAAAAGCAATCTTGTCCATAAGTGGGATGAAGAACTAAATAGAACAACAACAATCTAAAAACTAACCTCTCCAAACTATTTGCAGGACAATATATAAACTGTGGTCCCCAACCTTGGTCTCCTGGGCAACACCTCTTGCTGTGAGTTGTACAGTACATTAATCATTTTCATGCTTAATTCAGCTTAGGGTGCTTTCACATGGAGCGTTTTTGTGCAGAAATGTACAGCATTAATTGCTGTGCCTTTTGTGTACAAAAAATTCATCGTACTAAAAATGCTCCGTGTAAAAGAACCTTTAGGCTATGTCTACACAGCATAGGACAAAATACTTGTTGAAAATCAAAACCTAAAAATGGCTTTGAACATCAGTTTTTTTGTCCAAAGCAGCTTGGTTTCTGATGAGTTTTTTGGACTGTTGTAGGGCAGTTTTTAATGTATGCAAAATTCATATACCTTATTAAAAAAAATGTTTTTCAGTAGAACCGTCCAAAAACCGCACCAAAAAAACATACAGTGGTTCAAATAGACTCCAATAATAATTTTTCTGCCCTGCTCTGTCGTTTTTTCAACATTTTACACAAAATGAACAGCAGCAAAAACGAGCAGAAAAAAACGTTCTGTGGAGACTACAAAACTTTTACTATTAAAGTCTATGAGACCTGTTTTCATTGGTTTTTTTTCAGCGGTTTTAGAAAACCAAAAATGCTGAAAAAATTACTGAAAAGCTGTGCTGTGGAGACATAGCCTAAGTCATACCTAGACAGCAGTTTACACACTTACTTATAATAACAGCACAGTTTAACCAAGGGTCAGAAGCACTCAACAATCTTATTTCTATAGCAGCTATAACAACCATTATAAAACTTTAGCATTGCACAATAACATCTATCCCATACATTACAACCATGGCGTTGCCATCAACAGCTTGTGTTCTTCAAGCAATTGTTGCAGGGTGTTTGTTCTCTGATGATTCTCAGCTGACAAACCAGAATTCATCTGTTTTATGATGCAGAAAATATGACTTATCAGGGAAGGTAACCCTTTTCATTAAATGGAGGTTCAATTCTACTGCTGTCATGAAAATTGAAGACTTTTCTGCCAATGCAACTTAATTAGCAGAGGTGCAGTTATATCCGTCTGCTTCGGAGACCCACATGCAGTAGAGTATGCTGAATTGTTTTAGACACACACCTGGTAGCCCCTGGTTCATTTTGGTGGTGAGCTTCTCCACTGTACTGTGTAAGTCTGCCCTTTCGCACCTTTGAAGCTGATATTCACCTATCACATCAATGGCACATGATGTTCCACAGTTTTCATGTCGCTCATTCAAGGTGGTCCCATTTGTCTACTCCCGATACACTTTCACCACAGCAGCACGTGAACAGTTCACAAGCTGCACAGTTTCAGAAATACTGCCACTTTTGGCCCTAAAGCCACTGATCATCCCTTTTTGCAACTCTGATCGCCCCATCACACACCTTATATACCTCTCAAGCCAGCTCACTATTTCTGATTTCCTTCATAAGTTATGTGCTGCCAACATCGAAAGTAGGATGTAGTCATAATGTGAGCCCAATGTACGCCAAATAAATGAGTACACCCTCTTTTGCTAAATAAGATTTTAATTAATATCTCACTGAATAGGAGAACAGATTCTAAAATTTTGATAAGAATGAGTTTCATAGAACGTAACGCATTACAGTGTTGGGCTATAAGCACAACGCTGACTTGTAGATGTTGGGCCCTCATACCACCCTCAGGGAGTCTTTTTCTGTCAGTTTGAGCAGACACATGGAGATTAGTGGCCTGCTGGAGGTCATTCTGTAGGGCTTTGGTACTGTTCCTACTGTTCCTCCCTGCTACTGGGTTGTTGCTCTCCTATGACCCCTTCACGTCCTGTTGTACTGGCCTGTCTCCTGGTATCTGCTCCATGCTCTGGACACTGTGCTAATAGACACAGCTAACCTTCTTATCACAGCACACATTATTGTGCCATCCTGGATGAGCTGCACTACCTGAGCAACTTCCATGGGTTGTAGACACCGCCCTATTCCAGCTCTAGTGTGAGATCAATGACCAAATGCAAAAGTGACCAAAACAGCCAAAAAGAATAAGAGAAGAAAAACAGAGAAATGGTCTGTGGTCACCATCTGTTGGTCACAACAGCAGGAGAAATTGATTTTCAATCAGTGTTGATTAATAACTGGACAGGTTGATTTCACAGCCGCATACATAGGAAGTTCAAAGGCAGACATGGCCTGCTAATCAGCAGCTAGGACGCACTCTGGGGGGGCCCGGAAGTTAAGGGCCGTGTCCTGGCTGCTGATTGGCTGGCCGTGTTTGACTTTGAACTTCCGTGTACGCGGCTGCTGTATGGTGATGAGTAGTGATGAGCGATTCAGCCAATAATCTGCTTTGAGTAGATTCCAGATTTTGGGGAATCATCTCGCCTATTTTCGATCGTCGATTAATTTCCAATTCCCATTAAAGTCTATGGGAGAGGAACACAAGGTTAATTTTTACACCCAAACAGGGTGTAAAATCTTCCCTCAGATCTCTCCTTAGGGAGAGCGCCATATAGACGTGTGGAGATTCTAAATTGCCTTTTGCACTCCACGAAGCATCTGCATATCACAAGGCAATAAAGGAAAGAGCTGAGAAGCTCAAGCGCCCTATATTGGATGTAACAAATCCTCAATTTGCTTTTAATCCACTGGGTCTTTGGAAAGCAAAAGGGATATTTAGCCAAGTCAGCATCACCCATCTGTAGACAGCCGTTTAGGGGTGTTTGCCCCTTATCAGTACAGAGCAGAGTGATGCTGGCTTGGCTGAGTGGGAGACAATGAATGGCTCAGAAAGGGAAGATATCTCCTTAGGGAGAGCGCCATATAGGCGTGTGGACATCTTAGTCAAGACAATTAGGCTACAAGAGTCACAGAAAAAAATTCACAGGCTAAAATAATTCATTCCGTTCAATGGCTAACCGAAAACATGAGGACGGCGTAGCCACAGCAGGTACAACGGGGACCCTTTGACACAAAACAAGACACCTGCCAGTTACCATGTGCCATTTCCAATACCGGAGACCCCTATCACTTTTTGCACCAGGGATCAACAACTTATCATATATGTGGTGGCAGCAAGAACATCCCAACGGGGAACGCGGAGGTTCAGCTGGCAGGGCCCTAGTTAGAGTGGGTGCGGTGAGAGCCAGGGCTGCCGTCAGTCATCTATTAACCATTTTATGGCCACATGCAGCTAAATCAAATGGGGCGCCCACCCATTCCTCCTTCCTATTTTTAACATATCACCGGCACCTTTTTGATTAGGGCCCCTGACAGGAATACTGCCCTATTGGCAACCCTGGCATCCATTTTAAAGTAGCCTTACCCCCAAACCAGCAAAAATTCCCTTATGGACCCTTTGCAATAATAAATTAACTATTTAAAAAAACATTTTTTCCAATGCTGCTGCTGCTGCTACGGCTACTTGCCGTTCTACTGCTGGCACGTTACTGATGTTGTTCCACCGTGACATTAGAACATGAAGAAGACACAACAGATGTCTCCAGTTAGTCAACGAGGCCTGTCTCAAATTGGTGCATTCTACTGTCAAATGAAGTGGGTTGAAGGAAATTGCTGACTTTTGATTTGGAACGTGGATCAAGGAGGGTGGCCACCCAGTAACCACTGTTCATTTTGATGGCATTGAAGCATGTGAAATAAGCTTTTTTTCAATAAGACCTTTACTATTGGTGTCTTTTACGGCGGCATGACCCCAAAAGCTGCACAGATGCCCTTATGGACCCTCATAATAAAAAGTGCCGGAAGAAATAAGTATTTGAACAACTATTTTAGTGAACTGGACATTGACTATACCTGTCCTTTCCCGCAGCCTGACCCCAAAACCCACATAGATGCCCTTATGGACCCTCAGAATAAAAATTCGCAATAAGAAATTGACTATTTTAAAAAACAATTTTCCAATGCTGCTGCAAAGGCTACTTGGCATTTTACTGCTGATACGTTGCTGATGATGTTCCACCGTGACATTAGAAGGTGAATAAGAGGCAACAGATGTCACCAGTTGCTCAACGAGGCCGGTCTTAAATTCCTGCATTCTACTGTCAAGTGGGTTGAAGGAAATTGCTGACTTTTGACTTGGATCGTAAATCAGGGAATGTGGCCACCCATTAACTGCTGTTCAATTTGGTTGCCTTGAGGCCTGTCAATTTGAAATGAGTATGTAAAATAAGCTTTTTTTTCAATACGACCTTTACTGTTGGTGTCTTTTACAGTGATCTGACCACCAAACCTGCAAAAATGCTGTTACTGACCATCAGAATAAAAATCTCCGGAAGAAATGATTATTTCAAACACAAATTTTCTGAATAGGACATTGAGTACTGCTGTCTTTTAAAGCAGCATGACCCTAAAACCAGACAAAATGCCATTATGCACACTGCCAATAAAATTTGTACGAAGAAATGAAGACGGTTGACGGGGAGGTCCAGATGACGCAGCAACGCTGAAAGTCGGGCCGAAGCAGGGTGCGAATACCGGAAGTGTGAGCTAAGACCTCGAGCCTTTCTCAGAAGACAGTCAAGACCGGGGTAGCGCTTGAGAAATTTCTGAATATACGACAGCGCTTGCCCCTCCGTATGAGTGCCGATAAAGTGAAGCACTTGGAAATGCTGGTTGACGCTCCAGTTCCACCCAGGTTCCCTTTTCCTGGCTTTCTTTTTCTCGTTCTACTGAACATGCTGGAGGAAATTGTCTCTGTTCTTGGGGTGGCATTGTGCTCCACACGAACATTGATTCTTGCCCAAGGGTTTTACCATGTATCTGCTTGTTCACAATTATACCAACAGCATGCTGTTTCACATTGTAAATCCTGCCAGTATTGCCATGATAGCATTTAGGTGGCATACCATTTTCTATGGTGCCCATACCCTTAATGTGCATAATGTCACCCTTCTTGTAAATGCGCATGTATGTTGGCAAAGGCCGAGGACCACTGACCGTATTACTGCCCTATTTGGATCCCTGGCACCCCATTCACATTATCCTGGCCCCAAAGCCAGCAGAAATGCCCTTATGGACACAGAGAGTAAAATAAGCAGGAAGAAATGAGTATTTGAAACGAGATTTATTTTAATAGAACCTTGAATATCGCAGTCTTTTTCAGCTGCTTGACCCCAAAAGTGCACCCCACAACTCAGACTATGGTGGTCGCTAGCAACGCAGAAATAAAATTGGGTGCTATTTCACTGTGGTTTGAGATGAGAAATAAGAGTAATATAAATGCTGACATGCACCCCACAACAAAGGGACACCCTGAACTCAGACTATGGTGGCAGGCAACACAGAAATAAATTAGGGTGCTATTTCACTGTGATTTAAGAGGAGAAATATGAGTAATGAATGCAGAAGTGCACCCCCCCACAAAGGGACACCCTGAACTCAGACTGTGGTGGCTGCTGGCAATGCAGAAATAAAATTTGGTGCTGTTTCACAGTGGCTTGAAGGAGAAATATGTCTGATGCAGGATCTGCCCCCCCCACCCAGGGCCGTCTCTTCCATTGGGCCAGGTAGGCTATTGCCCGGGGGCCCCACGATCTCAGAGGGCCCTCCCGGGCAGCCGCCTACCCTGCCCAGTGGAGCGACAGCCAGGCTCTGCCCGTTGGCAGCCGGGAATCGAGCCGCAGCGCCGGCTCGGAGCGTTGCCGGGGGAGGCTGAGGTTTCCCCTTGGCGGGCCCCGAGTACCGGCGCCGGTCTGTGGCGCAGGTCCCCTCTCATCACACGGCTGCATGGCCGGGTCACAGACCCAGCCATACAGCCATCACGGCTGCCGCCTGCACCGCGCGGTGCAAGCCGAGGCTGAACAGCTGGGACCTACTGATCCCGTCTGTTCAGCTCCCAGGATGCCGCGGGGCAGTTGCGCAATGTGATGACGTCATCGCGCGCCTGCTCCGCGGCCCCGCACTTTGCTGTGAGCGGCCACCGGCTCCGGACAGACGTGGAGAAGATTATTGAAATCTTGTGAGTAAAATTTTTTTTTTTTAAACTTCTGCCCCTGCCTACCCATATACTGCCCAGTCTACCCATATACTGCCCTGCCTGGCTATATACTGCCCTGTCTACCAATATACTGCCCTGCCTGGCTATATACGCCCCTGCCTCGCTATATACTGTCCCTGCCTACCCATATACTGCCCCTGCCTACCCATATACTGCTCCTGCCTACCCATATACTGCTCCTGCCTACCCATATACTGCCCCTGCCTACCCATATACTGCCCTGCCTACCCATATACTGCCCTGCCTACCCATATACTGCCCTGCCTGGCTATATACTGCCCTGCCTACCCATATACTGCCCTGCCTACCCATATACTGCCCTGCCTGGCTATATACTGCCCCTGCCTGGATATATACTGCCCACCAATATACTTCCCTGCCTAGCTAAATACTGGCCCTGCCTGCCCTAATTACTGGCCCTGCCTACCAATATACTGCCCTGCCTAGCTATATACTGGCCCTGCCTGCCCTAATTACTGGCCCTGCCTGGCTATATACTGCCCTGCCTACCAATATACTGCCCTGCCTAGCTATATACTGGCCCTGCCTGCCCTAATTACTGGCCCTGCCTGGCTATATACCGCCCTGCCTACCAATATACTGGCCCTGCCTAGCTATATACTGGCCCTGCCTGCCCTAATTACTGGCCCTGCCGCAGCTATATACTGCCCTGCCGCGGCTATATACTGACCCTGCCTACCCAGATACTGCCCCTGCCTGGCTATATACTGGCCCTGCCTGCCCTAATTACTGGCCCTGCCTGGCTATATACTGCCCTGCCTACCAATATACTGCCCTGCCTAGCTATATACTGGCCCAGCCTGCCCTAACTACTGGCCTTGCCTGGCTAATTACTGGCTCTGCCTGGCTAATTACTTGCCCTGCCTAACTATATACTGGCCCTGCCTGCCCTAATTACTGGCCCTATCTATATGGGGATAATACAGGAGGGCCTACAATCTATGGCGGAGATATTACAGGGGGGCCTACAATCTACAGGGGGGCTATAAACCTACCTACAGGGGACAGCATATCTACCTACAGTGAGCCTGTAAACCTACCTACTTAATGGTGGGCAACATTACTACCTACTTACTAAATGTGGGGCGCCCATAACAGAGGTGGGAATCGGTAGCGAAGTGCTGATAAAGTGAGGATTCTAAGATGTTTGTGTGTTACATTCTGCAGGGATGAGTTGCGGCCGGGACAAGTCATTATGGTGGTCTGGACGGAAGGAGAGGAAAAGGGAAAAAGAACGATTCAGAGAACAACTGATCAGAGATGACGTCTCCTGTGAGTCCCTGGTGTCACTTTGGTGGGTTATTTTGCTTCTATTTTCGATTAGTGCTGTGGTCTCTGTCATGTAATGGTGACCTGAGCTGGTAATGTTTATATTTGTTTCTTTGAGTAGGTTTTTTTTTGTTTTTTAAGGGCGTGGGGTCGGTGGGGGGGCACCAGTACAACTCTCTGCCCAGGGGTCCATAGTGCTGTTAAGACGGCCCTGCCCCCCACCCCACAGCTAGGCCGTTCAGAGCCCTGGAGCTGTTTCCAAATCTCTAACTAGAATTCTTTAGTCTTGCTGTATCCTAAGCTGACAAATCTATTTAGGACCCCTTTCAGTAGTAAAAATGCTGGGAAAGTCTCTACTAGCTGTGAGAAAAGCTGAGCAGAGAGACTGCTATCCGTTCTGTTTGCTGTGTGTAAGCTAATGGCGCTGAGCAGGAAGTGCAGTGACATACAACCTCAATTCCAAAAAAGTTGGGACACTAAACAAATTGTGAGTAAAAACTGAATGCAATGATGGAGGTGCCAACATCTAATATTATATTCAGAATAGAGCACAAATCACAGATCAAAAGTGTAAATTGAGAGAATGTATCATTTTAAGTGAAAAATATGTTTCAAAATTTCATGGCGTCAACAAATCCCAAAAAAAGGTGGGATTTGTTGACACCATGAAATTTTGAAACAACATATTGTTGTGTGGCATCCCCCCTTCTTCTTACAACAGTCAACAGACGTCTGGGGACAGAGGAGACCAGTTTCTCAAGTTTAGAAATAGGAATGCTCTCCCATTCATGTCTAATACAGGCCTCTAACTGTTCAATTGTCTTGGGCCTTCTCTGACGCACCTTCCTCTTTATGATGCGCCAAATGTTCTCTATAGGTGAAAGATCTGGACTGCAGGCGGCCATATCAGTCCCCGGATCCTTCTCCTATGTAGCCATGATGTTGTGATTGCTGCAGAATGGGGTCTGGCATTATCTTGTTGAAGAAGGCACTGCATTTTTCAACAAGATAATTCTCTGAAAGAGATGACATCTAGATGGGAGCATATGTTGTTCTAGAACCTGAACATAGCTCTCTGCATTAATGGTGCCTTTCCAGACATGCAAGCTACCCATGCCACAAGCACTCATGCAGCCCCATACCATCAGTGATGCAGGGTTCTGAACGGAGCGTTGAGAACAACTTGGGTTGTCCTTGTCCTCTGTGGTCCGGATGACATGGCGTCCCACTGTTCCATAAATAACTTCAAATCGGGACTCATCTGACCACAGAACAGTTTTCCATTTTGCCACACTCCATTTTAAATGACCCCTGGCCCAGTGCAAACGGCTGAGCTTGTGGAGCTTGCTTAGAAATGGCTTCCTCTTTGCACTGTAGAGTTTCAGCTGGCAGCGGTGGATGGCCCGGTGGATTGTGTTCACTGACAATGCTTTCTGGAAGGATTCCTGAGCCCATTCTGTGATTTCCTTGACAGTGGCATTCCTGTTTGAGGTGCAGTGACGTTTAAGGGCCCGGAGATCACAAGCATCCAGTAGAGTTTTACGGCCTTGACCCTTACGCACAGCGATTGTTCCAGATTCTCTGAATCTTTTGATGAGGTTATGTATGGTTGATGATGATAACTTTAAAGTCTTTGCTATTTTACGCTGGGTAACACCATCCTGGTATTGCTGCACTATCTTTCTGCGCAACAATGGTGGAATTGGTGATCCTCTTACCATCTTGGCTTCAGAGAGACACTGACACTCTGAGTAGCTCTTTTTATACCCAATCATGTTGGTAATTCACCTCATTAGTGTTGATTGGTCTTCCAGCTGTTCGTTATATACTCAATGTCATTTTTCCAGACACTTATTGCTACTTGTCCCAACTTTTTTGGCATTTGTAGACACTGTGAAATTTTGAATAAACCTATTTTTCCTTTCAAATATTATATTTACTCAGATTAAACTTTTGATCTGTCATCTATGTTCTATTCTGAATAAAATATTATATGTTGGCACCTCCACATCATTGCATTCAGTTTTTATTCACAATTTGTTTAGTGTCCCAACTTTTTTGGAATTGAGGGTGTAGATAAAATGAGGTCATGTGATTTCAGCAGCCAATGAGATCCCTACACACCGTTCTTCACCCCCTCCCTCTCCCTGTGCTCTGCGCTGATTATAGGAAGCACCGAAAATGGCTCAATTGGAATCCGTGATGGCGATTATTGATAAGATTTTAAGGAAAATAATCTCTTCATCGTGGAACCAAGATTTTAGTGAAAATCTGGGAGATTTCAACTTCTTTCAATGTCATCGCTCAACACCAGTGATGAGATGAAACCAGCTGGTGGAGACACTGTGCCAGAGGGGCTCTCCTCCACCCCTCCTATTCATAGTATGTACTGGAATCCCCTGTGTATATGTCTCCCCTCTGTTCTTCTGCTATCCCTCTCTGTCTGTTCAAAGTGTCCCCTTGTAGTTGTTCCCTCTGTCTATTCAAAGCGTCCCCTTCCAGTCCCTTTCTTTGTACAGGAGCCTCACACCCTATATGAGACCTCTGGCAGCATGTGTGACATGCTGGCACTTGTAGTTGTGGAACTACACGTGCCAGCATACCACACATGTACTAAATATACATGTTTGGACTTGCATACAAATTCAACTTAAGAACAAACCTACAGTCTCTCACCCATAGATAACCCAGGGACTGCCTGCCCATATTTCTGTATATACCTGTACATAAGTTCAGAGATATTTCCTTACATCTGTTGTTTTTTTCATCTGTCTATAGAGAGTCCAAGATTTTTTATTTTTCCATCAACATGGCCATATGGGGGCTTGTTTTTTGCAGAATGAGTTGTCATTTTTAATAGCAAAATTTAATATACAATATAATGTACTGAGAAATAAAAACAAATCCTTTGTGGGTTGGAATGGGATAAAAACACCATAAAACCATAAGTTTTAGCTTTATTTTTTATAGAGTTCACTGTGCAGTATAAATGACATTTCAATGTTATTGTGTGGGTCAGTACGATTCCTCAATATATAGGAGGACATATATGAAAACTGTCTTGGTCTAAGGCTTTCTTTGTTTCCCATAGCAACCAATTACGGTGCCCCATTCATTTCAGATAGTGCTCTGAAAAAATGAAAGGGGCGCTCTGATTAGTTGCTATGGGCAACAAGAAAAGTCTTAGACCAAGACAGTTTTCATACATCAACCCCACAGTGTTTATTATGTTTCACTGCTTTTTATAACATAAAAAGTTGTTTAAAAAATAAAAATGTCCTTTGTATTGCCATGGTAGACCTGTATGAGGATGGAATATATGTTCTATTGGTACTAGTTTGGGGTACATGCTACTGATGTTGATTGATGGGACTTTTTTATCTACTTTTTTTGGAAAGGCCAGGCCAATATACAATTCAGGTCTGTTTCTTTATTTTTTTCTGTTTGGGATAAATCAAATAAATCTTTTAATAGCAGGTGACCATTAAAAGCTGTTCTGTGGGTTTTTTCTTCTACCTTTCGGGATATATATATTTATGTTACTATTTCTGTTTTTATATAATAAATGGTAAACTCCTCCCCCACCCCTTCTTTTTTTTTTTTTTTTTTAATAAAGTCCTCGGAAGTACTTGACAACTGGAGGTCCCAATCACAATTGCTGCTCTCCTAGCCAGGGGCAGCGTGTAATAGATACTCTCCTTTGTGAATAAAAGATTAGATGCCATAGCTGCGCTGACTATGTAGTTACGTATGTAGTTAAATGGCTGGGATTAGGGTTATTTGATTCTGGTCGATGAAGGTGGGTGTCAGCTGAAACGAACATCCAACACCCATTGTGTACGGCGCGAGCTTAGCTCCTGAATGCATTGCATGTATCATGGGTATAATGGTTGGTAAGGGGCTCATGACTGCTCTGTTCGCCTGAGGTGGGGCATCTCTGTAGCATGTAGTAGTTTTACCCATACCTGTGAAAAAAGCACATCATATTTTATGAAATAACCTTTTCAAATATATGCAGAATTTTGTGGGTAGAAAGAAACAAGTTTTATATGGGCATAAGTTTTCTAACTGATGTCTATTTAAGTCTGTATATAGTGTTTATATTGGGAATCCAGTATTAATGTAGGGGTGTATAAAATATTTGTTACCATGGAGCATTCACTACTATTATCCGTTATGGCCAACTGAACCCTAAGGAGTTTGTTCAATATACCTACAGTATACTTACAAGGGTCATAATGAATACACATTTTTCCAATCTGTATTCTGTATACAGAAGGTATAGGTAGGGATATCCTCGTCGTAAACTGACCTTTTTCTGATCAGAGATGTACAGAATCAAGCTCTTCATAGTCACCTTGCCTTGACCATCACGAATAAACACTGGGGCCTTTTGGCTGGATTTATGACTTTCCCTCTATGATGTTCCTTACAGTACTCTAAGGGCTGTTTCACACGGCGTTTTTTTGATCCTTTTTTAAAATCCGCAAAAAAGGATCTAAACAATTGCATGTGATTAAATTTAATTGAATGGGAAAAAACCATCGCTTTCCACGGGAATCAGCGATGCGCTTTTGAGACTCTTTTGCCTGGCTTTTCGCATCCGCTTTAAAAATTGACATTTTCAATTCTTATTGCGTTTTACGCAAAAGAACGCCCCTAGGGGATGAAGAGAGAGGAGAGGAAAAGATAAAAAAGCATTGAATCAAAGAATAATCCACTGGGGCCTTTCGGCTGGATTTATGACTTTCCCTCTATGATGTTCCTTACAGTAAGAATACAATGCTACTGTGTTCATATAAGCATACTGTGTCCAAATAACATTGCAGAAAGGTGACCAAAAACACTGGCTCACCATCGTCTAAATTACATTGCCCGCTCCATATACTAGGGAATGTTGCTAGATTTAGGCTTTTAATCCAAAGGTTTGTGTATCAGGTGTGGGATTGGCGATGTAGGTATCTAGGGCTTCAGGACCTCTGGTGCCCTCTTCATTTGAGATTACTACACTGTGTATCACTGCATAGGTTTCACAATGCTAAGGTTGGACATGCAACAGAGTACAGTATTGAATTTTATTCCTAAGAAGCACTGCTATGAAGAGGACACATAGAAATGGGTGCATGACTGTAAGATTTGTTTAAAGGGACACTTCCACCTGAAAGGAGTATTTTTTGTCAAAAGCAATACTCCTGAAAACAAGAACCTTTTTTGGGGAGAGGATTTTGTTTTATTTATTTCGGAAACCCATGAAATTTAAAATGACCCCCAAAATTGTGTATTTTTAATAATTTTCTGGATGGCAGACTAATCTTACTTTAGTTCAGCTGCTGGTTATCTCTATATAGTTTTAAATTCAAAAATAATAATGGTAAAATTGCTTTTTGGGATAAAAATCAGATAGACCACTAATATTGGAAATGATCAGAAATTTTGAAAGGAAAATAGGGCAATCTTTTTTTTGCACTGGGACATGGGTTTCTTCACACTTATCAGGTGTTGCTAATAATACTTAGGGTATGCCCAAAAACTTGGGCCCTCATTATGAAAAATTGTCTGGTCTGAGATTTTTTGTTCCCGTAGCAACCAATCAGAGCTCCCTTTCTTTTTTTCAGATCCTATATGAAATGAAAGGGGAGCGTGTTTGGGTTTGTATGGTCAACAAAAAAAAGCTTAGACCTGGACATTTTAACATGAATGGGGCCCCAAATGTCTTGGGGCATCCCCTTGCGCGCCATATGACGCCAGATGTTTTAGAAGAACGCGCTTTCCAGGCAACTTCAAAAGTGTATGTTATAAAGTTACAGGCCGTATTTCGGGATTTTACGCACAATTACCCCCTAAAAATATGGCCTAAAGATGTCTTTACATACCCTTACATTTTCGGGGCCATGGCCCGCCAAAAAAGGCTGTCAGCAATTTCTCCTGCTGTGTTATCGGTTCACAGAAAAAAAAGGGGGAAAAAGCAATAAAAAAACCCCCAATCATCCCCCAAAAAAATCCTATTATTTATTTTTTCTTGTAATAAAAACTAAATTTTTATGGTTTTTCCTCTTTTGGGTTTAACCTTTGGGTATATATAATATATCTACAAAGTTAAACACTTTTTAAAATATAAATATTTATGCCCCCTTATAGGGAATATTTTATGGTTTTTGTCTTCAAGAGAATGAATTTTAACCAAGTTTTTGCATTTAGATTAAAAAAAAGGGATATAAACTAAACCAAAATTATAACGGGGAAAATTAGGGCAAAACAAATAAACAATCTTTCAAAAGAAATTAAGACAAAAATTTTGTCTGGTTTACAAAATACCCAAGAAAGAACGTTTCTTAATTGGTTTTTTTTGGGCCCACCCTTTGCAGGTTTTTATGCTTTGTTTCAGAAGGGGCACTATAGTGATTTAAAAAAAAATTACAAACCCTAAGCTTTTAAAAAAAAATTTTCTAATTTTTTTTAAATCCCTTTTTCCCATTTTTTTAAATTTTTAATTTTTAAACGCCCCTTTTTTTTAAAAACCCCTGTAGGGAAGGGGGCCCTATCTTCGGTCATTGGTGGGAAAGGAAAAAAATGCAGAAGAATTTATTGATGCTGCCTTCATTTTGTATCAGGTCTTACAAGTCGAAGATAATAACAATTAATAGACGAGGTCCTTCAATGCTCACGAAATGAAGCCGGGGAGTATATCTGGCTTGCCAGAAAAGTCTCTGCCGGTTAGTTGCTATGGTAATTTCTGCACGAACTCCATCTTAAGCAGAGGTCTTTCTTCACATGTATTAACCCACTTACAAGACATTAGTGTCTAATATTGTTCTGCACGAATTGTGTTAAGAGAGAAACCCTTTAAAGATTTCAAAATAAAATTTGAGTTTGTTGGGATTTAACATGGCAGCTTTGTAATTCAATGACAAAATTTTTTCCAGCGAAAAAACGGTCGCCAAGATGATGCCGGCAAGAGAAAGGGGGAAACAACGTGAACCTGCTCATTTGCAGTTGATTTTGAGGCTTTATGCCGGGTAGCTATAAAAGTTGGTTGGGAAAAAACCCACCACGATTGGCATCATCCGCGGTGAACGCTTCTAAGGGCCCTTTTCCCCAAACAAGCCTGGGTTTGGTGGGAGAACGTTTCCTGTCTAAATGTGTAGTGTCCACTGTGACAATAAATGGAGATAGTATGGCCAAGAATGTTTGCCATTGTTTGGATATGGTCCTTCAATACTGACATTATCATCTATACAGGGACTAGAATTCATAGGGCCCCATAGCAAAATGAGATGGACCCCCCCAACTAATGACGATAAATTAAAAACGCAGAATGTAGAATAGTGAAAGGTAGAAATAATAGCCATTTTCAGGGAAATCCACATGGTAGAAGTGAAGAGCAGAATGGGTTTTCTTTATGAAAATGCTAGTAGAAGATGTCGTGCTGCACATAGGACCCGAAGAAAAATTTTTTTTTTTCCCCGAGCAGTTTAGAAAAATTTAAAATGACCCTGTGGGTTGTATGGCCAAAAAAGACGTCTTAGGGGGCTGTAATGGTTCGGTGGATTCGCTGGGCCACCCCAAAGGATATAGTTTAAACCACGCCAGGACGGGGTTAAGTCCCCGGATTCACCAGAGCCGCCGCAAAGGGTGGAGCTGCGGGGTTGGGCTCCCGGTCGCTACCCCTGAGTGATTTTGCGATGGCAGCCGGGGGTATGCGGTGGTAAAAATGTAATCCGGAGGCGTAGTCCCGGGGGAAGGCAGAAGGTCAGGATGGCGGGAGAGGGTTTGTGGGCCCAGACGGGCAAAAGGCCAGGCAGGAGGGAAAAGGCAAGGGGGAAATTAGGGACCGGGGCTGGTACCGGTAAACAGACAGGCTTCCAACACTCTTGAAATAACGCACAACCCAAAAAACTGGCAGAGAGTGTGGGGGAATTCCTTTTATAGGACCAGCGGCCTCAATAACCCAAATTTAAAGGGGCCTGGCTCTTTAAATCCAGACCCGCGTTTGCCCCCGGCCCCCAAGCACGGGGAAAGGCGGCCCGGGAAAGGCCCGGGGTGGCTTCACAGGAGTTGGCGGGTAAAGAGAAAAATGGCTCAGGGGACTGAGAGGGGGGGCATGGCGCGGGGGGCCGCGGGACCCCGCCCGGACCCCCTGACAGTGTGTTCACAAAGGAATGGAAAATCGGCCGCGGGGGGAGGGGGGGGGGGGGGGGCTTTTTTTCTGCATGGTGGAGAAAACCCTTCCCCTTCCATTCATTGAAATTCGTTTCCAAAAAAAGGACGGAAGAATGTGATGTTGAATATTTTTTTGGGCGGAAAAAAACGCCGGGCAGAAAACCCGTGCAGTGGGGATTCTGCACGGGTTTTCCATAGAGCCCTTGTGCTCATTTTTAGCCGTTTTTTTGGCGGGCTGCAAAGCCCCCAAACCCGCCCGAAAAAACCCGGGCCCTAAACCCGGGGCCCTGGGGTTTTCCCCTTTCTGTTAGACAGTTTTCATACATAAGACCCAATGTTCTTGTTCCTGAGTGGGGATTATTCAACCTCTGGGCCCCATAGCAGCAGGTATAGTTATAGTTATGCCCATGCATCTATATCAATGACTCTCTAATGCTCTAACACCTAGGCGGATAAGAATCCTTGCATTCATACTCTAAAAATCTACTGAAAAATATTTTCCAGGAAAGAAGGGCAACTCCATCCTTAATAAGTTGTTTAGGTGTTGATATACTTTTTGGCAAAGTCGTTTCTATTATAAAGTGTGACTGCCTGGATGTGTTGGGCTATGGGTATCTTCAGGTTTTTAAATCTGTCTATCCACTACCTGTGTCAGTTTTATAACAGTCCATCTGACCCCTTGTCCCCTTCCCTGAATACTTGGGGCACTTTCGCACCTTGGTAAATTGTGGATAAATAGAATCCAAGGCACCATGATTAGAATAAAAAAATCTATATTTAGTTTACTTCATTAGAAAATGTCAAGATCTATGTTCTGTATTTGTTGGAATAAAATAAATCTTTTATTTTTTCCATTGGAAATTTATTGCCTTGGGGTTTTGTTTCTAATATATCTACACTGACATGGTTGGCCAAGTCTGTCATCCGGAAATGCTTCTAGTCAACACTTTATCAGATGTTGCTTCTCTTTCCGATGAACTCCATGGCGAATGTATGTATTACAGCAATACTTGTCTTTTCAGAACCACATATTTTCCATTGCCATGTCTGTTTTACAAGTTACATATCTCTTTCTTATCTACTGTTAAACGCCTACATATGACATGTCCACATACCTACTCATTCATTTCTTAATTTGTTTCCTCCTAATTTCTGTTTCCTCAGATGTTCAGGTGTCTACATTTGTTGGAAATTGTAGTTTGTACCATAAGTGCAGGGCTAAATGGATGGGGTATAAATTGAATTTTTTCCCCTTTTTGAATTG
Organism: Phyllomedusa bahiana; assembly: GCA_025379985.1. Taxonomy (NCBI): domain Eukaryota; kingdom Metazoa; phylum Chordata; class Amphibia; order Anura; family Hylidae; genus Phyllomedusa; species Phyllomedusa bahiana. Next base: position 25,039 of record JAODAL010030216.1, on the reverse strand, counting down.
TCGTTATACATAAAAACCTGCATCTTAAAATACTTGACCTATACAGTTTTTTTTTTCTTTTGTATCAGATGTTGCTTTCCTTTTGATTAAACCCCTTTAGGAAAAAATATTATTACAGTATATTTTTTCAAAACCACTATTTTCCATTTCTTTTCTATTTTAAATAGGTAAGTTTTCACTCCTAATTTTTTCCCGGGACATGTCCACAAACTACCCCCGAAAGGTTTGGTAAGTCCCATAGACCCTAAACTTCTGAATAAATACATGCACCTGTAATAACAAGAAAATCAAGATGTTTGGAGATAGTTTTATAGCCTTTACCTTTGACGTATCTGTTTAGAATTTTCTTTCTAATCTCCTCCGCTTCCTTTGGTCATTTTTCGTGAGGTCAACCTGAAAAAAACACACTGACTCTTTTACCCCTTTTAAAAGGCAGAATGACTGTTTCAAATTTAAGACACCCGTGACTTTTTCAGGGCACATTGGCTAAAAAATTTTTCCCATGGTCAAGTTATTTTCAGTATTTTCTAGGGGTGCCATCATTTTTGTCCAGGTCAGTTTTTTTTTTTTTTTATTATTTAATGTTTTGGTTGAACAACAACTTAAAAGCGATGTCTGATTTTCATTATTTGATTTTCATTATATTAAAATGTATTACTTTTGACAGTTTCAAGTTTTTTCCATGATCATTGTAGGCTTTTATTTCCTTAATGGAAGGCTGCCAACTTTGCCCCCGTGTATTCATTTTAAAAGACTTTTCTCTAAATTTTCACTGTCTCCTTTACGTGTCAATCTCACATTTAATTTCCACAACCTTGTGCTCCAAACACCTTTTTTAGTATTTTTTTTTCCCTTTTTATTTTTCCGATACGCTATCACATTTGGTCAATTCTATATTGTTCAATTAATTTTCGTTTCCATCGTCCTAACTTAATTGTCTTTAGTTGATTAATATGTTTTTGGTGCTCTTTGTGGGTTAAAAACCCAAGACAATATATCAAGCAGCTTCAACTTTCAATTAAGAAACAATAGCTGTCCTTGTGAATACCTTAGTAGTTCTTGTCATTCATTTTTTTTCTTAGTTTGATCCTGAATTTTCTTCTTTTTTTTCCCTACTTTATCCCTGCTTCGGTTGTTCCTGATTATGTTGGATGGACCGCTCATCTTTTTGGGTGTTGCACCACAAACCCCACTTCTAGAACTCTGGTGTGATGAGGCATCCAATGCCTCTTGTCCATAGCCGCTGACTTCCGCACGAATCCATGCAGCTTCTCCCGGTCGATGGGGTGCTCTAATCAACCACCCGGTCTCTGCGGGGCTCCCCTTTAGTGATGTGAAGGTCCCTTTTAATTTTAAAGGGGGCCACCTAACCCCCAATCTGCTATCCCCAATGACAAACTCCGATGGCTTTTAAAGGGCCTTTTCCCTTATTTTCGGGTTTCTTTTTTAAAGTGCTTCGGGCTTTTCAAAAATTTTACATGAAAATTCCTGGATTGACCTTGTTTGTCTTTTTTTTTATACTTTTAAACTGTTTGCTATTTTTGGTTAATCTCGGACCTCACTTGACCTCCACCTGCCCTACTATGCCTTTTATCTGCTCCCTTGGTCCTGTATTTGGACATCAGCTGTTGCTACAGGTGGCCTGAGGGTCTCCTATAGCTAATACTTGATCCCTGTGCAAGAAATAAAACCCAGAGAAAGATCCAATTGCGTTTCGGGACCAGACTTTTTGGCACAACTCTTTAGAAAATTACCCCTTTGCTCCACGAGTTCACCCCAGGTGAAAACCCCCAATGTTTATGGGGTTATTCCGGGAAATAAAATGCTACGTCTATGAACGGGAAAATGTTACTGTCTGTTGAGCATACTATACATTCCAGCATTAAATCATGTCCGTAATCTAGATGTCTGTCACCATGGCCTTTAAAGTCTAACATCTTAAAATTCCTTAACTATATGTTATGTTCAGTCAAGACATTTCTTATCAGATGCTGCTTTCATTTTCTGGATAACACCTTGAGAAATATTTTTCATCCAGCAATGTTTGACATTTCAGAGACCACACAGTTTTTCCATATCTGCTTTACACTAAACTTTGCTTCCTAATCTTCTGTTACCCTTATATAAAATGTTTAAGTTTCGGGTCCTTACAATACGGGGGCCCTACTATTTTTTGGGACCTAAAAAAGCAAAAAAAAACTTAAAACTATTCTGATTCTTTGGTTTCAATAAAATTTGCACTGACAACTTACTCAAGACATAAAAACGATCCAAAAAACACAAAAAATGGTGAACACTTCCAAACCATTTGAAACGCGTAATGCAGCTGCAGGCTGACATGACTGCAATACAGTGCAAACACATAGAAACGGATCAGCAGCACTCTGCAGACAGCTGGACACAAGTAAACAATGAAGATATGAATTATTTCAAAGTGCATCTCTGCTACATCTGGTGTATATGAAAATCTAAAGACTCTTAGTGCAAATTTTTTTTATCAAAACTGTGAGGGCCCATCCAACAGCAGCAACGTGGCATCAGGTCAGATGGGCGCCTACTCTAAATCTCACATCCCTTGCTGCCGCTCCAGGATTCCATACTTTCAGGGCATGAAGTTCCCAGCTACATTAAAAACACCGTAAGTGGATATATGGGAAGTGCACAACCAAAATAGAGGCAGACACTCCAAACAATATAAAAAAGTTGAAATTTCCGCTATTTGCGTTCAAGCATGCTTGACTATATTGCTCCATGTTTAGGAAGGTGCATGTCAGTATATCCAGATCTATCTATTCTTGCTGGATCTGGGCCATATATTCCATAAGTATTCATGGCTTTTCTTGCACACTTGTCCCTTCATGTAGCCCCAGAGAAAAGAAAAGGCGGTGGACGATGAAGAGGTCACCATGTGTTACTTCTAGCAGGATGGTGCCACATGCCATAAATCGTGCTCCAGCATGGCTGAAAATCAGGCTTTCTTCTATGATGGGATTATCTCTACAGGACTTTGGCAGCCATGTTTGTGAGATTTAATACTGCCTGTTTTATTTTCAGGTATCAAATCTAATGGGACAACTGCTATTTTTTTTGTCACTTTATAATATATTGTATTATATTAGAGGCAATGTCATCTTCCTCGCCTTTCAGCAGCCTGTAGTTTCTTGCAGGTTGTCTGTAAGGTTATGTTCACACAGTTTATTTCTTCCACGTATTCTGCATCAGAATCCATGCAAAAGCTGTGTTGCATCTGCATTCTATTGTTTTTAATGGAGCCTGCGACATAGTTCAAACTGTAAAATACGGTGTGAATATTTTTCCACTGTGGATTTAAAATTCATGATGCAGATAAGAGACAGGCCCTTTCTTAAAAGGAGTATTACTGTTTCATTGATTAGTTTCATGTAAGCAAAGGTAAAGACTATTCCAAATACATTGCTGTTCTGATTTTGCTTCTTTTCAGAGACAGGAGCTGATCTTATCTCCTGTTCGTGTACACAAGCTTCCTTTGTTACAGGCCACCTCAGCTGATCACAGCGGGTCAAAGTTCTGTAACCCATGGTTACCAGTTGGAATTATGTGGGAAGCAGTGACTGATGCAGGAAAAATGGAGCATTACTTGGTGTCAACCAGGGGCGTAACTAGAGAAGCCAGGGCCCCAAAGCAAACTTTTGGATGGCCCTCCCCTCCCCTGCCCACCTCCCTGTCCGTGAACATTTACCAGGACATGCTGTTAGATAATGTAGATAATACAAAAGGGTAAATATCTCACCCTACATATCACCATCATACTGCTACCAAACAAATCCCACTATACTAAGATCAACATTACTAATAACACTATTAAATGAGGACCTGATTATACCGCCAGAACATGACCACAAATTACCACCAAATAGTGACTGAATAATACCCCTACACTATTACTGATCAGTACACAAGACCAATAGTAACGCCATATAGTGACCATATAGTGGTATATACTAGTGTACACAGGCTCTGCAGACTGTATATAACCACCATACAGTGACCATATAGTGGTAGATATCAGATACACAGGTGCTTTGCAAATAGTTTACTTACATTTAGGGCCTCACAGGTGACGTCTTGTCTGAGGAGTCGTTCACTTTCTCTTTTCTTCTCTATTCGGTCCAGACCTCCATGATGACTTCCTCCGTCCACCACTCGTCCCTGTAGAATTTACAACACAAACACCTGAGACTCCTCACTTTTTTTTAATCATTTTCCCAAGTGAGTGCCCCCTCCCCTCATATACAAACTCCCCATTTATAATGGCCCAAATGGTAAGAATTACCCCCTGGTAATTATGGGGCTCCCCCAGTCAGTATGTAGGTAAACTCGGGGCCCCCGGGCGGTAGCTAGGCATCCACCGGGCAGTAGCTAGGTAGCTTGAGTAGATGTAGGCAGCTTCGGACCCCCGGGCAGTAGCTTAGCTATGGAGGTAGAATGTGGGCCCCCTGTAGCTTTAGCCACCCCTGTAGGTAGAATAGGGCCCTCTGTAGATTAGTGCCCCATTGTAGGCAGAAAAGTCCCCCCCCCTGTAGATTAGGGCCCCCTTGTAGGCAGAATAGTTCCCCCCTGTAGATTAGAGCCCCCTTGTAGGCAGAATAGTTCCCCCTCCCTGTAAATTAGAGCCCCCTTGTAGACAGAATAGTCCCCCCCCTGTAGATTAGAGCCCCCTTGTAGGCAGAATAGCCCCCCTGTAGATTAGGGCCCCCTGTAGGCAGAATAGTCCCCCCTGTAGGCAGAATAGTTCCCCCCTGTAGATTAGAGCCCCCTTGTAGGCAGAATAGTCCCCCCTGTAGATTAGGGCCCCCTTGTAGGCAGAATAGTTCCCCCTGTAGATTAGGGCCCCCTTGTAGGCAGAATAGTCCCCCTCTGTAGATTAGGGCCCCCTTGTAGGCAGAATAGTCCCCACCTGTAGATTCTCCTAGGGCCCCCTTTACCCCTTTAGGCAGAATAGTCCCCCCCCCCTGTCGATTAGGCCCACCTTGTAGGTAGAATAGTCCCCCCGCCGTAGATTAGGGCCCCTTTGTAGGCAGAATAGTCCCCCCTGTAGATTAGGGCCCCCGTGTAGGCAGAATAGTCCCCCTATAGATTAGAGATCCCCTGTAGGCATAGTTCCCCTCCCCCCCCCAAGCATTAGGGCTCCTTATAGGCATAGTTCTCCTCCCCCCCCTTTAGGGCCCCCTGTAGGCATAGTTCCCCCCTTCCTTTAGAGCCCCCTGTAGGCATAGTTCTCCCCCCCCCTTTAGAGCCCCCTGTAGATATAGTTCTCCCCCCCCCTTTAGAGCCCCCTGTAGGTATAGTTCTCCCCCCCTTCCTTTAGAGCCCCCTGTAGGTATTCTCCTCCCCCCCCCACCCCCTTCCTTTACAGCCCCCTGTAGGTATTCTCTATATAACCTTAGAGCAGGGTATGCCAACAAAATTACCATTATGGGACAATCTTTTATAATAGAGATTCTGGTGATCTCTTTTTCTACTAAAGACTGAAAGAAGAGATGAGATTTTAGTGTAGAAGATATCTCTTTGTTTTGGTTTCATACTTTGTCCAGAAAAATGCTAACAAAAATACAATAATAAGCAAATGAGACCTCTTTGCATCTGAAAAGCCAATATCACCTGCTGTGCCTTATATAAAATGCGCATAGGGAACAGCGTGGAAGAGAAGAAGCTTTCTTAGATATTAATACTAATGCAGTTCCTGGCATCATGTTTCTATAGCATTAAGAGACTGGAATGGCGTAGTGGTAGTAAGTGTAATAAGGCGCATCATTAGAGCGAGGATGTTAAATTAATTCCAGGAAAAGCATTCTATCAGAGACACGCTTCTGCTCCCTTGTTCTAGTTAAAAGGCTTAATCCTAGGCATTTTAAAAGGACACGACAAACCCTAGTAATCTGACGTCTCCATATCATCCTAAGGGACTGTGTCTGTAAGGGTACAATTTCACAAAACATTTGCTCTACGAATAAGGTATTCCTCTACCGGCACCATCACGGTGGCTCAGCTTACAAAGCTTATTAGAAGGTTGTATGTGCATTATCCAAGGCTGTTATGATTATTGCTCTCTCTCCAATAAGAAAGGAGAACAATTCAAGATCTATGAAAAGACTTCTACCTTCCTAATGTCTTCTTTTCTATAGAGGGTGGTATGATGGTAGACACTAATGGCACTTTTAAGTGGGTTGTAGGCATATACTGGTGTAGGGGAACCAATGACGAGGACAGGGAGAAAGAGGAGCCATGAGATCTAAATCTTTACTCCAGGTAGAAATATGCTCAGAGCAGTCATCTTCTCACATCCCCCACTACTTCTGGCTGGATATGCAAAGTTTATCATATCAGAAAGTAATACAGAAGAGTACAAAAGAAATTACCTGGGAGCATAAAATACATTTAAGCATTACTCTGAGCTTTCCTCTTAGCTTCTGCCCCCTATGCCTTTCATTTATCCCACCTGTTAGGATATGTTCACACAGTGTATTTGCAGGGCGTAATTACGCCCCGCAATTACGCCGTGTGACCGGGGGCGGGGCGGGAGCGGGGGACTGAGCAGGGGGCCGGCACTTCGCCGGCCCATAGACTTGAATTGCCAGCGGCGCGAATACGCCGCTAGTAATTCACATGTCAATTATCTCCCCGCCCGGCGGATTCGCCGGGCGGGGAGAGGAGACGTAATCCATAGTTCTCTATGAGAACTGTGAATTACCGTAATGAATGGGGCGTTTTCGGCCCGTAATTGGCGCACTTCGGCGCGTAATTACGGACCGAAATACGGCCCATTTTAAGCCGTGTGAACATGCCTTTAAAGTTTCCACCAGTTTTCTGCTTCTCCTGCTGTAACTCCTGGGGTGGTGGCAAATACTAACACATTCTGTCACCCTTCCACACACCTTGGCAGAATTATTTATTAGTCCACAAGTTAAAACTAGACCAGACAGACAGAGATCATACCAGAAGTTGCAACTCGTTTAGACACGTGAGTCACTTTTTTCTTCCCTCCTTGCTGGCATATGTTACGTTATATTTCGCTCTAAAAAAGGGGCACATTAAACATTTGGCACAAACATATGCCTTTTTTCACAATTTGTGCCAGATTTCTAGACCATTTTTGTAAGTATATCCCACAATGCTCTGAATGCATGAAGCATGTCAATGGTGGAAATGTGAAGCGTGGTAGGTAAAATGATTGCGTGATCTAGTTGTGTGTGTGTTTTTCATAGTATCTACCATGGAGATTATGGATCCTGGTGGCTCGTCTTGATTTATATTGGGTCCCTCAGGCTACGGACTACATTTTTCTACCCATTAGGGGCAACAGAAACCTGAGAAAGCAAAACCATGACCCCACCCCATTATGGCCTTAAAACCTATTCAAATTAATTTACATAGCCGCTCCCATCCATTAGAAAAGCCATTACACAACGACTCTTACCAACTCATCTAGACCACACTGAGGTCTGTCTGCTGTCATGGACTTTGATGTTTTTGCTGAAATAATAGTGCTCTAACAGCCTCAAACACAGATGTGAAGAGAGCTTAACTCTTTAAAGAGTTGTCGAGAGATCTAATCTTATTTTTCTCATTCGATTTTAGATCATGTAAAACATATCTTAAATGCAATCATGGGCAACATAGACAGTCGACTGCTAGACCATTTTCTTACATCAGGACAACTGTACAAGCTACTGAGCATGTGTGACCACTGGTAGAGTACACATTAGGTGGATGTATGCTACGGATATAAATTATATGGTGTAAGCAATCTGATCTACAATTAATACATACATGATATGAAATTGTATTCTGTACCTGACAGGTCATCAGGACCTATAAACACATATAAATTATTAAACACTCACACTAGGATTGTACTAAGGGTTAGTGCTGGAAATGTCGGACTTCTTTTACTGAAAAATCTGACATGAAATCCAAGGTGATGCTGAGGATTTTTACCCTACAGAGACTATGTTTCTGCTCTGATTTGGACGCCGGTTAGGCCCATTTCAATAGGGTTAACTCATGTTACTTTTCCCAGAGCAGAATCTGAGAAGAATCTTCCCAAAATAATGGACATGTCCATTCTTCTTTTTTTTTTCTTTGCTTTTTTTTATTGAAAAATTGAAAATCCACGCTCTAGTTTTCTGTGTGAACTACAGCTTGGACTGAGGTTTTTAACATTGAATCCGACACTGAATCCACATCAAATTGGCTGTTAAAATCTGCTGTGTGAACATAACCTTTCAGAGGGTTTGATACACATCTAAAATAAAGATGCAGTGTCTCATAATTGTAACACCCTGATGGGAAATATAAAATTTTAGGATGAATCAAAGATAAGTGTTCACAATATGATTTAATAACAAAAGAAAACAAGTAAAGTAACCCAGCACAGATATACTCCTCTTCTGTTTAATATCTCACAAAATATTTTTCTTTTATGTTTTTGTTTTCTCATCAGCCATGAAGCAACTTAATGTGAAAAAAAAATACTGATGAAGACTTATTGATTTTAATGCTCGCCGGACGTGAAGTCATGTGTGAATGAGCGAGAAGAACAAACCCTGCAGCCGCTTCTGACAGTAATACGCGTTTATGCACAGATACTTTCTTGTTCTTTCGGTGGAAACTGAGATGATGGCGTACGTGAGGAATCTTGTTTACGGTCTTCTGTATTTGCCTTCCATATGATATTACATTTACATGCTATTGCTTAGTAACCTAGAGAACGCCAAAATGTATTAACATGTTCTATTTTGAATCAAGGAACTAATTAACTTGTGTTACATTTTTTTGTGACAGACGACTGATGTTTTCCAATTGTTGTTAGGTTAAACACCATCTACAAAGCAAGGATTGGAAGTGCGTTTTTTTCACATTCAAAAAAAGGTTTCATTGAGGTATAAAGTTGTACAAAACAAATGACATGCAGTACAAATTATGTCAACTATAAAGAGAAGTAACATAGAGCAAGGTAACAGTTATGCGTGGAATTCCACGTGTATAGAACATATGTAGGTAACAAAAATGGCAGAACCAAAACATATTGGTTCTGAAATATAAATAAGTGCAAAAAAACTTAGTGCAAGAAGATAAATGATACAATAAGCACCCAATAAGAACAATATCAAACATGGGGAGACTTTAAGGGCATACACACACAAAAAAAGGGGGGGACTTAATAGGTCGCACTAGGCCCGTGCCAGGTCCATACCCCAATCCCCCAAAGCCTGCAGACCTCCGTCTCTGTCCTAACTGATGGTGGGTAGCAATCAAGGGCCCGCCGCCCACCAGACAGCTAACACGATATGGAGGGATATAGCAGGTTGTTCTTAAAAGCAGACCAGTAGAACCAAGTTCTCTGAAATTTGTGTAATTGGTCAAGAGTTTGAGAAATCAGCTACTCCGTTCTCTGTACAAAGCTAATTTCCGCAAACCATTCCTCCAACGAAGGAGGTGAGAGAGACTTCCAATTCCACGGAATTATTAATTTGGCAGCTTGAAGCAAAAATCTAAGCAGGGATTTTTTGAACCTACTCGCAGACACATCGAACATAAAGAGTAATAAAGTTGAAGTCCGTTTTTGACCAGGTTTTCGGATTTTGAATCTAGTGAAAAATTTACCCATAGACCTCAATACAAAATCCAAGCTGTGATCTACACAGCTCAGATTTTCTGGAGGTCGGATTTCAAAACCGCCATGTTTCAAATAGCTTGGAACATGTACATTCTTCCACCAGATTTCCGTCAGAAAATAACCTATTCAACTGGCCAAATACAAAACCGCTGCAAAAAACGAACCAAAAAAATGAAAACAGAATATATAATACTGGCCGGATTCTGATTAGAACCTGACCAGTATTTTGTCCTTGCCATGTGGACACAGCCTTAGGATGCAGTCTATTTTGGCACTAGGGCTGCAGCAATTTTGTGTTGTGATTTTTTTTTACCTTCATTCTGTGGGTTTGTGTGGTTACAGTGCTACCAAATATGTATAGTTTTAGTATTTACTACTTTTGTGCAAGGCATTATGGGAAAGGAGCTGAAAAGCTCACTGCGCCCTCTATAGGTTGTAACAAATCTCCAATTTACTTCTGATTCACTGAATCTTTGAGAAGCAAAAGGGAATAATTGTCAAGCCAATATTGCTCATCTACATACGCGTTTCGGGGTTTTGATGAGGGGCAAAACCCCGAAACGCGTATGTAGATGAGAGCAATATTGGCTTGACAATTATTCCCTTTTGCTTCTCAAAGATTCAGTGAATCAGAAGTAAATTGAGGATTTGTTACAACCTATAGAGGGCGCAGTGAGCTTTTCAGCTCCTTTCCCATAATGCCTTGTGATATGCAGATGCTTAGTAGTGGGCTAAAAGGCAATCAAAACACTACACACTTTAACTGGTGCTCTCCATAAGGAGAGATGTTCCCCTTCTCATACTTTTGTGCAGTAATAGTACATTTCCTGGAAAAAAAAAAAGTTTTTACATCATCCTATTTTAACAGCTATAGCTTTTTAATTTTTCTGCAGAGTGGTGGTAAATGACTCCTACTCTGAATGGTCCCCGGTTGTGAGTGGTGTGCCCCAGGGCTAAGTATTGGGTCCTCTTTTATTTAATGTATTTATTAACGATATAGTGGAGGGGATAAATAGCATGGTTCCAATTTTTGCAGATGACACCAAGCTATGTAGGGTAGTGCAATTTATGGAAGATGCTCATAAATTGCAAGCAGACCTGGACACACTGAGTGTTTGGGCATCCATTTGGCAAATGAGGTTCAATGTGGATAAATGTAAGGTTCTGCATCTGGGTAGAAATAATCTACAGGCATCATATGTCTTAGGGGGAGAAAAACTTGGAGAATCGCTTGTTGAGAAAGATCTGGGTGTTCCTGTAGATCATAGACTACAGAACAGCATGCAGTGTCAATCAGCTGCTTCTAAAGCAAGTGAGATATTCGCGTGTATTAAAAGAGGCATGGACTCGCGGGACAAGGATGTAATTCTACCGCTGTACAAAGCATTGGTGCGTCCTCACTTAGAATATGCTGTTCAGTTCTGGGCCCCAGTTTATAGAAGAGATGTAATGGAGCTAGAGAGAGTACAAAGATGAGCAACCAAACTTATAAGGGGAATGGAGCATCTTAGTTATGAGGAGAGGTTAGTAGAATTGAATTTATTTAGGGCCACATGTATGAGGAGAGGTTAGTAGAATTGAATTTATTTAGGGCCACTTTTAAAACCCCCCGGGTCAGGCCCCGTTTTCCCCGGCGGAATCTGCGCCTATTAATGGGGGCCCCGGGGCGGGCTCAACATATCATGAAAAATCCCCGCCTCGCCGGGTATGAGGCGAAGTCGGGACATGGGCCTGTGGGGCGCTGCGCCTATGCCCCCGCCGAGGTAGCGCCTCATACATGCGGGAAAAAAGCCGCCCGCCTCGCCAGGTGGGGGGTGCAGTGGGGGGTTTTAGGCCCGTGCGGGGCTGCGCCGGAATCTGTTCCAGCGAGACAGGCTGAGGGGCGAGAAATCTTCCCACATGTCGGGGGATAGAAGCCAACGCCTTTATAAAGGCTTTCTAAACATTTTTTGGGTTAAATCCCCGTCCGAGGCGAAGTGAAGCAGGTCCGACATGGGGGGAAGCAATCGAAGATCGCGACGAAGTCTCCGCTCCCCGCTCCGGCACGGGAGTGTGATTCCCGAAAAAACCCCTTTATAAGGCGGAAAAACATGTCAAAAAGGAGTGAATGTACAAAATACACTTTTTAAAAAAAAAAATCATTTCCCAAACTCGAGAACGGACAATATCAAAAATAATATTGGAAATTCCCGGGAAATACAAAAATTCAAATCCTAAAACCTATTCTTTTTGGTGGGGCATAAACCGGCCAATCAGAATCGAGCGACGTAAACCTTTAAAAAGCTGGGGGGAAGAATTGACCAATCAAAATCCCCGCGGGATAATTCAAAATACAGAAAAAATGCTGAAAGATGATTGGCTGAGATAAACGGGGCTTGGCTACTCACCCAAACAGAATAGGGGACAAAAGCCCGATTCTACCCTTGGAGAATTTTAGCCAATCGAATACGACGAAAAAAGCCCCATTCTACCTATGGGGAAAGTTTAACCAATCAGAACCCAGGGGGGAAATTAAAAAATACAGTAAAAAGCTGAAAAAGCTTTTGGGCTGAGCTACGGGGGCCGGCTAGCTCAGCCAAAACGGCAGAGCTACTTCTCCCCTTTAAACCTAGGGAGAGATGAGCGCACTAAATCTCCCTCTCAGTCCCGACGGCATGAAGTTTTAATCACCAAATTATTTTTTTTACAGTGAAAACTTCTCAGAAAAGCCCAAACCTTTTAAAAAATAAAACATTTTAAAAACCCAAAAAAACCCCGGTTCGTGCCGGACCGGCGCTACTAGGGAATTGCCATAGAGAGAATTCCGGGAAAGCGAAATTTCAAATTGTTTAAGCTATTCTCTTTTTTGGTCGGCATAAACCACCAAATCAGAAATGGGCAAAATTTCCCCCATTTAACCTATGGGGAAAATTGCCAATCAAATAGGAGCGACCAAGCCCCATTCTATCCAGGAGGAAATTGCCCAAATCAGAATGGGAGCGACAAAGCCCCAATTTTAGCCTATGGAGAAAAATGAACCAATCATATTAAAGGCGGGGGCAGTTTAAATAAAAGTAAAAAGCAGAAACGACTGATTGGTTTTAAGCAGCGGGGGGTCCGCTTAGAATCAGGCGCGAGCTACTTTCTCATAGGTTCTTGGAAAAACATTCGACGGCTCTGGATGGCTAATTTCAAAAAGCCGCCCTAAATTTGGACCAAGGGAGACGAGGACGCCCTATGGTTTTTTTAATCAATTTAATCAAACTGATAGGCCGAAATCACATTATAACACTACACAAGTTGTCACGATGTGTACAGATTAAAAAGGGTCGAAATGGGCTAACAAAAAAAAAATATTAATTCCCAAAATCATGTTTTTTTCTTTTTTTCGTTGCCAAGGAAAAAAGTAGGATGCACGAAAAAAAGAAAAAAACATATTTTAGGGAATTAAAATATTTTTTATTTCCCCATATTTATTCCTTTTATTAAATCTGACAATTGTGGTTTTATAATGTGTTTCGGCCCCCTAACATTTGATTTCAGATGCATTAAAAAACCCATAGGACGTCGCCGCTCCCCATTGGTCCCAAAATACGGCGCTCTTTGAAAATTTGCCTCACAGAGCGCGCTCAGAATCTTTTTCCCCATAGAACTCTTGAGAAAGAGCTCGCGTTGATTGGGCCCAAACTGGGCGGCCCCCGCTGCTTAAACCCAAACGCTAGTTTTTTGCCTTTTTACTGTTTTGAACGTCCCGCCTTTTTAATAGATTGGTCCATTTTTCTCCATAGTAATGGGCTTTTTCGCTCCTATTCTGATTGCAAATTTCTCCATGGTTAAAGGGCATTGTCGCCCATTCTATTGGGTGGTTATGCACCCAAAGGAATACTTAAACAATTTAAAACTTCTTTCCCGGCAATTCTCTTTTATGGGAATTTTCCCCATTAGCGCCCTTTCTCGGCGACGAACGCTTTTTGGGTTTTTTTTAAATGTTTATTTTTTAAGAAGTGTTCTGGTCTTTATCTGAGAATTTTTTATTTAAAAAAATAATTTGGTGTTAATCTTCAACCGTGCGGCCCCTAGGCGGGATTTTAGTGCGCCATCCTCCCTAGAAATAATGGGAGAAGTACTCGCCTTTATTGGCTGAGCTAGCCGAGACCCCGCTAGCTCACCAATCACCTTTTTAGCATTTTAAGTATTTTGAATTATCCCCCGGTTCTGATTGGTGTAAAATTTCCCCAAGGCTAAAAGGACTTTGCGCTGATTCTGATTGGGGCTAAAAATTCTCCCTAGCCTAGAATGGGACCCTTTTTCGTCCTATTTGATTGGTGAGATAGCCAAAACCCCCGTTATCTCAGCCAATCAGCTGTTTTTAGATTTTTTTACTGTATTTTGAATTACCCGCCCTGGATTCTGATTGGTCACATTCTCCATAGCCTAGAAGGGACTTTTCGCTCCTATTTGATTGGGTGAGCGCCGAGACCCCCCCTAGCTGCCAAACAGCTCTTTTCAGCTTTTTACTGTATTTTGAATTATCCCGCCGGGAAAATTTTTTTTGGTCAATTCTTCCCCCAAACTTTTAATTTGGGTTTACGTTTTGCTCCGATTCTGATTGGCCGGTTTCTGCCGACCAATGGAAAAGGTTTCAAAATTTTTAATTACGTATTCCCCGCAATTTGCAAAACAAATTCTTTATATTGCGCCGTTCTAGAGTTTGGGGGAAAATGTTTTTTTTTTTTTTTTTTTATGTGTATTTTGTCATTCATCTTTTCCTTCTGACACGTTTTAAAAAAAGCCTTAAAAGGGGATTTTTTTTCCTATTCATCTCCTGCTACGGACGGAGCGCCGAGATTTCTGTCGCGATTTCTATCTCTTCCTTCTATCTGAAATCAAGCTTATTGCCAAACACTTAAAAACCCACACAATTGTCACGGTGTACAGTATATAAAAGGAAAACCCAAATTTGGCTAACGAAAAAAAATTTAATTCCTAAAATCATGTTTATTTCTTTATTTTTGTTAGCCAAAGGATCAATGTATGGATGCATCGAAAATAAAAAAAAAAACATGATTTTGGAATTAATATATTTTTTTTTGTTAGCCACATATTTTGGATTCCTTTTATTACACTCGGACAATTGTGTAGTGTTAAAATGTGATTTCGGCCATAACTTTGATTTCAGTTGATTACAAACCCCTAGGACGTCGTCGCTCTCCCCTTGGGCCAAAATTACGGGGGCTTTTTGAAATTAGCCAATCCAGAGCGCGCTCAGATGTCTTTTCCCCAAGAAACCCAGAGAATTTCTCGCGCTCTGATTGGCAAGTGGCGGCCCCCCTGTTCAACCAAACAGCCGTTTCTGCCCCTTTTTACTGATTTTGAACTGTCCCGCCCTTTTAATATGATTGGTTATTTTCTCCATAGGCTAAATGGGGCTTTGTCCCCCCCTATTCGATTTGGTTTTAATTTCCTCCATAGGTTATAATGGGAAATTTGGTGCCCCTTTTGATTTGGGGGTTTATGCGACCCAAAAGAATAGCTTAAACAATTTGAATTACTGTCTTTTCCCGCAATTTTCCTATTGCAATTCCCTTTTGTAGCGCCGGTCTCGGGGACGAACGCGTTTTCGGGTTTTTTTAAAGCTTTATTTTTAAAAAGTGTTCTGGGCTTTATCTGAAATGTTTTACACTGTATAAAAATAATTGGTGATTAATACTTCATGCCGTGCGGCACTGACGCGGAGATTTGATGCGCTCATCTCTCCATAGAGTAATGGGGAAGCTCGCGCTCTGATTGGCTGAGCTAGCCGAGACCCCGCTACTCACCAATCACTCTTTTTTAGCATTTTTACTGTATTTTGAATTATCCCGCCCTGGATTTCTGATTGGTGTAAACTTCCCCAATAGGTAGAATGGACTTTGTCGCTCGTAATTCTGATTGGTCTAAACTTCTCCATAGCCTAGAATGGGGACTTTGTCGCTCCTATTCTGATTGGCTGAGTAGCCAAGCCCCCGTTATCTCAGCCAATCAGCTTTTTTAGCATTTTTACTGTATTTTGAATTATCCCCCCGCGCCCTGGATTCTGATTGGTCTACACTTCTCCATAGCCTAAATGGGACTTTGTCGCTCCTATTCTGATTGGCTGAGCTAGCGAGACCCCGCTAGCTCAGCCAATCAGCTCTTTTCAGCATTTTTACTGTATTTTAAAAATACCCGCCGGGGGTTTTGTTTGGGTCAATTCTTCCCCCATAGCTTTTAAATGGTTCACTGTCGCTCCGATTCTGATTGGCCGATTTCTGCCGACCATTGAGAATAGGTTTCAGATTTTGAATTACTGTATTTTCCCGCAATTTGCAATATCATATTTCTTGATATTGCCCGTTCTAGATTTTGGGAAAATGTTTTTTTTTTTTTATTATGTGTATTTTGTACATTCAGCTCTCTTCTGACACTGTTTTACGCCTTTATAAAGGCGATTTTTTCCTATTCATACTCCTGCTGCACGGAGCGGAGCGCCGAGATTTCTGTCGCGATCTTCTATCTGCTTCCTCGCTTTTCGTTCTTGTTTCACTTCGCCCCCGGCCGGAGCATTTCGCCCAAGTCTGTTTTCGGAGCTGCCGAGCGCCGAGACTTCTGTCGCGATCTTCGATCCGCTTCCTCGCATGTTCGGATCCTCTTCATTTCCGCCGGCCCGGGAGGATTTAGACCAAAAAAAAACAGTCTGCTTTTCGGAGGCTGCCGAGCGCCGCGATTTGGCGAGCCGCGATGGGACATGCCTCGGACTAACGAGCGCGCCGCGTCCCGCCCCGGAACGCCCCACACCGCGCCCCACCCCCGCCCCCTGCCCCCCCCCCCCCTTTTGCCGCCCCTTCATGCGGGCCGCAGCTGAAAGTGGCGAACGCTGGGTCCGACAGTGGGATTCGGGCTGGGAGGCGCAGTGTACGCCAGAAAACAGGCGTAAAGCCCGTTCATACATGTCGCCCTTAGTCTTGAGAAAAGACGGCTTCGGGGGACATGATTAATTTATATAAATATATAAATGTCCCTACAAAAAGTATGGGGAAAAATTATTTCAAGTGAAGCCCCCTCAAAAGACAAGGGGACTTTCCCCTCAACTAGAGAAAAAGGATTTTATCTCCAGAGGAAAAGGGGCTTCTTCTTTGGGAAATTTGTGGAATAGCTGCCTAGGACTGGCAAAAGCGGGGAACTGTAGGAGTTTAAGAAAGGCTTAGATCCCTACCTAAACACAAAAGAATATGAATGGTACGTAGCTATTAAAATTCGGGACCCTGGCGGGGGAGGCTCGGGGGTCAGAGATAGATTTTCCACTGGAGCAAAAGGGTTTTGCTTGTGGGTTTCAGGCACTAACCATGGGGGGCTGGGCTTTAAAACCCCGTCTCTCTCCCTTCCCAACATTTCCCCACCCTTATTAAAACTTGATTGAACTTCTTTTTAAACCGACTAATATGTAACTATGTTATAGGGGCTGGTTTTTCGCATGACGAGTCCTATTTGCACATCTAAAATATTCAGTAACTTTACTTACTTTTTATGTGGGGTGCCAATAAAGAAAGGGGGGCCCCTTTTTTCTTTTTTTTTTTTCTGACCACCTAAATCACAGTAGCCATTGACTTAAGAGCTTAAGCGACAAGGCATGCCCATACCTTCAACCAAAAGTGATGCAGAATGGTAAGCTTACCATTACTGGAACCCCTAGTGATCAACTATAATTTTTAGGTCCAATTTTCCTGCAGCAATACCAAAGGGGACATAAAGTATTGCACAGCTCCTTATTGAAAAGCATGGACATGCCCAGTTCTCCGTGTTGCCCTGTGTAGTTTTTTTTTTTCCTGGAACACTGCCCACACGTTTTCAGAGGGCCCTCCCATGCCCACAAATAGATACTTTTCCCCATATTAATTAGAATATGAATACACAATACTTGTGGTGTGAATAAAAGTGACTACCCCCCTTTGGGGAGACGTTCAGTTGGGAGTTTTAAAAATTCCTTTTTTCCTCAACTAAGCATCTGCATATCAAAGGCGTAGGGGAAAAACTGAGAACTAGGGCACCCTTTATTGGGTGAAAAAAACCCAATTTCCTTCATCACTTTAATTTTAAAAGCAAAGGAGAATTCCAAGCCAGTAAAACTTGCTTAAAAAAAGCCCCCTTAATCTTTTTTTGGCCCAAAAACTCATTTTTTGGGAAACGTGAGCGGAAAAGGGAGGTGGCGACTGTGTAATAGTTTTAAAAGATGGTGAGTTATAGGTCGGCGTGTAATAAATGACCAAAGTAGTTGGTGTCCAGCCATATCAGCAGGTTATTTGTGAGCATATCAGGGAACAAGGCTATTACGAGCAGGCTAAATGATTTTATCAGCAGGGATTTGATTCTTTGATCTGTCACTTAGACACTAGCCTCAAGAGAGAAGAGAATTATGTTGAAAAATTGACTAAATATGTTCTTACATCAGTGAGTAATTTAATGTAACTTGAAATAGGGAGCATAAAAATTACATAAAAAATAGCAGGGAAGCTAACTCTTGATGTCCCCTCATACATATCAATAACCAGTATATTATCACAGAGAACAGCGATGATATTCTTTGTTCTTTTGTAATTTATATTCTATGTAACCAATCAGCCGTGACTATAAAACCATCTGCCCTATGTTGTGTAGTGTCAACTTGTGCTGCATAAACACTCTAAGCAATCAAGGCATGGATTCTACAAGACCTCTAGTATCTGGAACCAAGATGTTAACAAGATATCCTGTTAGTTGTGAGGTGTGGCATCCGTGGATCAGACTTCTTTTTCCAGCACATCCCATGGATGCTCATTTGGATTGAGCTCTGGTTAACCTGAATGCCAAATTACCACCTAGAACAGGGGTGTCAAACTCGGGCCCATGGGCCATATGTGGCCCGCATTGTAATTATATTTAGCACGCGAGTAACAGCCAGGCAGTGTACAGAGAAGAAGAGGAAGAAGATGCCAGGAGTTATTGCACTGCTCTCATTCGGCCCCTCCCCCTGAAAAGAGCAGAGAAGGGACCATGTGGCAAGAGAAACAACTCAGACAACAGGATGGACTACTGATAAGATAAGAGGAGCTCACAGAGAGAAACTAGTATCTGCAGCCCTTCCAGCACCTTCTCAGCCCCAGCATCTCTGCAGGCAGCAGGGTACTCCAAACGGAGACACCGTGACATGTATCATGGTACAGAATACAGGACACAGTGAGTTAACCAACTGAGGCCAGTACAAATAAAGCGTGTACCGTATTGTTCTTCTAGACCTAAGAGCATACCGGTACATAAGACAGTGAGGAGAAAAGCACTTGAGGATAAAGATCAGATTCTATCAGATGTAGCCCAGATTTATGATGGTGTTCCTATGCAATTTGTATGCATTGGCTGCTGCAAGTGCTTTCTAGAGGCCAGAAAACACATAATGGGCCAGATTTAGTTATACTGTCTAACACTTAGACAGTGTAAAGTTAGACTAGACAGTCTTAGAATGTGCCACATTTATCATAGTGTTGATAAGTCTGTTGCAGGTTTAGACTTTCTGGTCTAACTTTACACTTTGTTAGTTAGCTTATTTTATGCCACTAATTGCGCCAAAATGTTGGAAAACTTTATGGCGCACAGTGCTGCATGCTAAGCCATGACTTTCTTCTAATTAGCCATAACCCTTTGTTGGACAAGGTGCAGATGTGTCTAGAAACTGGCTAAAGCGCATAATAAATGTGATGTAAGACATGTATGACATTATTTTTGGCGCAAATTGTGCCAGAATTGTGGTACAACTGCCTTGATAAATGTGCTCCACAGAGTTTTCCCCAATGGACTCTTGTGGAATTTTGGTTTCGGAATATTATAACAACTTTGGCCAACAAAGAGCTATTGGAGCAACACTGTTGGCATATTTGACTGCCCAGCCTCCACACGGTTTTTAAGGTTTTTAATTTACATGATCATGTGTTTTAATGACCTTGAGATTATTGGCCTTAGATAGGATCTCATTATGATATCCAAAGAAAGGATTATTACACGTTGCCAGATGTGTAAAATAATTTTGTAATAACTAGAAAACCAGATCTAATTAAGATAAAGTAAGCACACTGCTGGATTAGTCTAAGAATACATTTATTAACCTATAATAACGTCTTGTCATTGATAATCACATGCCCATAGGGAATGAATGTTCAGCACAAAAAAAAATTAAATTTAGATTTCAAATTTGCAAGGAACATAGGACAAGACCTTCACCATCAAAATGTCTGGCATCATTGGGTCCTACTTTTCTAGACCTAGCACATTTTGAAATATCTCTGAATTAGTTAGTATAGTGTACTATAGCATAAAGCCACCAAACAACACAATATCTATTCTGAGAGAGGCTGAGGGTAAACGCCAGTTTATTCATGATGTAATATTCAAGTTTTGACAGTTAAATGCTATAGCCTTAAAGGAACTGTCTTTTAAGGAGCAATTCTTTTCATGCCACTCTTGTCCATGGGTTGTGTTTGGTATTGCAGCTCTGTTCCATTCTGGAACAGAGATTGTCCTTGGTCATTCTGTTTCTGGCATACCAAACACAATTTTTAAAAATGTTTCTGGTGAAAAACGATATACATTTATAAAAAGAGGCCATTGTGGAGGTGGAACCCAATATAAATCCAAACAAATAACAAAATAAGAATGCTAGAGATTGATGGGGGCACTTAATGCAACAGTATTACAAACACAGCTGTGGGTTTTTAGGAGGAATTCTTGAGAGAGGTTGTGGCTAAGCCATTGGAGGAACTTTCAGAGGCACCATAACAGTATACAAATGGCTTTGGGGCAGAGAGGTAGGGGGTAATCTTTCATCAACTCATAGTGGCACATAAGGTTTGGGCAAGAGCCATCAGCAATTTTTCGCTCGCCCTGATCATCTGGAGGATTTTTGATGTGTGGGACAGACTGCTGGCCCCAATAAGAGACTACTAAAAATATGTGAAACTGTTCTGCCAGGGTAGTACAGGTGATGTACAAACTCATGTGTGAACTAACAAACCAGTGTATATTCATAGAACCTAGTGTTTTCTTCTCCCTCTCACATTAAAGGGGTTTTCTCCCTACAAAGATCATATCTGTAATGATGGGGACAGTACAAATAATCACTTTTGCATTTGGTTTGCATTACCTAAATCATTTAGTATAGCAGATATGAGCTAATCTGTGCATCTATAGCTATTTCTGCAGCAAGTGGGCAGGCCACGCCCATTTTCTGTGACTGGCTACCTGATATTTCATTCAGCCCTGCTGGGACACACCCTCTGTGCTGTGATTAGTTGCCTTCACTCTGTGATAACTCCCCTCTGAGATGTGTAAATTGAAAGTGAAACTAGGTGCCTCAGCTTTCTATGCTGACTGTGTCTGTATAATAAAGGCTTTTTAAGCTCTCTATGCTCATCTCCCAGTGATAGCCCTATATGAAGGATCTGGGCAATTATGGAGTCTGTAGCTGCTAAATTCACTCTCCCATCCATATAACACAGCCTTATACACTTATACATTTCTCACATTTGTTTCATTAGTTCAGACTGTATGTATAACTGCTTACAGCAATGAAAGTGTTCTGGTTACAGCAATGCAGGTGTTCTGCTTACAAGGAGCTTGTGCAGTCTGACAGCTCTGCAGACATGAGAACTATTGCAAGAGGTCTGCAGAGCGGTGACATCCTCTCCCTTCTGCTGTTCACACAGAATGATGATGTCACCAGTCTTCAGTGAGGGAAGACATGCCTCCTAGGAGGAGAGACATGCCTACTGGAGGAGAGACCCACCCCTGGATTTGAAGCTGTAAGAGAGATCAACAGCTCAAGTTTGCAAAAGCCAGTGATGAGAAAACCCCTTTAAGTCATAAAATATAGTTTGAACTTAAAAAGCTGCATGAATATAATATTATTATTCTTTATTTCAGAATAAGAGGGCCTATGTCCTTGAGAATATGTATAAAAGACTACATCAGGTGCCTCAGCACATATACACGGTAGGGTTCAAGAAAGAGTTTGACAGACATACAATAAAAGGAAGTTTGGGGGCCTTGTCTATTGGCCTATATGAGACCTAAATATTTTGATGATAGCCTTGATGAGGTTTTGCAACAACTGAAGAGGCACATGTTGGAAGTCACTAACCTATATGATACTAATTTAATGTAAAATTATATCAGGTGGTATAGCTAACAGCTTTACTGCCCAGAGGGTTAAAACCTCTAGTCCCGTGTCTTCCAATTGTAAACTACCAATGTAGTACAGCTACATAAAAAAACTCTTGACTGTCTGCAGTGGGAATAACCAGAAATAAGAAGATAAATGGGGGTAGTATGCCAACAGCGGCAATGCTAGTACGGTGCTAAGTGACGAGTTGCGTATGAGTTTTTTATTTTAGTACTGCAACAGTAGCTTAAAATAGCGGACAACCCTTTAATACAGATGCCAAAAAATCCTGCCTTGGACTGTCCCCTCTGCTCTCACCAGCTTTATTACTGGGATTAATGTACACTACATCTTATATACAGCTTTAGTAACTTGGTAATGGTTTCTTCTAAGCTTGCACAAGACTCCATAGTACGCCTGTGTAGAATATAAATGAGATCATATGATATTTTAGCCTTACTATGTTTGCACATGATCCTCTATGTTTGACTCTGCAGAGGTAGAGCAAGGAGCCCCAGATGGTCACCCTGCAATGAGGGAATCGCCAGGAAAAGACTGCTGGACTTTGGACCTTTTGTCACTGTCATCCTTCACTGTATAAGGATCACAGGTTCATATTTACATCTGATAGAAGAAACATCTGCAGACTCCAACCTCATGGACTACATTACTATTAACTCCTGAGGTGCCTGAATGCACAGCATATGCTAGCTAGACTTGTAGACCTACTGAACCTCCCTTCTGTGGAAAAAATTCTTGATGCTTGATGTATTGCACCTTTTTTATTTTTTTTTGCATTGCCCAAATTATTTAACTAGTTAGCAAATCTCACAGAATTTCTAAATGAGAGCAGAGAGGTGGAGAGTGTTCAGTGGAACATATATAGTGATCCATCACATATTGCATATACGGTTACTGTATAAATACAGAAGAAATGCATCAGAAAGAGGATAGAACCTGCTGAAGATTAAATACATGTGACATATTGTGCATATACAGTAAATAATGCTGCCTTATACTGTACATATAAAATTACCGCTAACTATATGCAAAAAACATACAGTAGGTGAAATTAATATTGAACACATCACAATCTAAAGGTGCTATTGACATGAAATTTTCACTAGATGTCGATAACAACCCTTCCGTTCCATACAGACATAAAAATCAAACCGTAGATGTCTATACATTGTCATGTATAATAATGAGAAATGACACAGGGAAAAAGTATTGAACTCATGAAGAACGAGAGGTGCAAAAAGTCATGGAAAGTCATGACACCAGCTGCAATCTATCAGTAATCAGAAAGTAATCCTGCCACTTTGATGGCCTATAAAAAAGTGTTTTTATTATCAAGGTGCCACACAAGATCTCCGCAACCTTATTGATGCAAAACATAATGATGGCATTGGTTACAGAACTATTTCTAAACTACAAAAGGCTCAAGTGAGCACTGTCAGCACCGGAAGTGGAAAGAACATAATCTTATCATAAACCAGCCACGACCAGGTGCTCCCCGCAAGATTTTATCCAGAGGAGTGAAGAGAATTATCAGAACAGTTGTCCAAGAGCCAAAGACCACCCGTGGAGAGCTAAAGAAAGACCTGGGGCCACATGTAGGAAAACTGTCTAAAACTCACTTTGTTGCCCATAGCAACCAATCAGAGCGTCCCTTTCATTTCATATAGTGCTCTGAAAAAATGATGGGGGTGCTCTGATTTGGTTGCAATGGGCAACAAAGTGAGTTTTAGACTCAAATGTTTTCATACATGTGGCCCCTGGAGTCAGCAGGTACAATTGTTTCAAAGAAAGCAATAAGTAACACACAACCTCCATGGCCAGGATGCAGGCTTACCACGCAAGACTCCATTGCTGAACAAAAAGCATGTTCAAGCGTGTTTGACCCCCTAAAGAGAACCTGTCACATAGTTTATGCCCCCCTTGCTGAGGGCAGCACAAGCTAGTGTCAGACCTGCTGTTTCCAGCGCTGTGTCCCTTATTCTGTAACATGCAGGAGTTTTAGTATTTAATGCTCAAATCTGGCAGCTTATTGATGAGAAGGTGTTAGCCCCACCCACCCAAGGCTAGCCCCACCCACCTGACAGTTATTAGAAAATTTTCTACCTATAAGTTGTGAGGTGGGAGGGTCTAGCCTCAGGTGGGCAGGTCATGAAATAAACAGACTCTTTAGGCTGCGTTCACATGGCACAGGACAAATACCGGCCGGTTTGCCGGCCGTTCCCCCAGCCGCGGGGGGGACAGCTTTTCTCCGCGATGAGCGGAGAACAGCCCCCCCCCTCCCATTGAGGTGTTCATATTCTGTGCGGAAACAGGACGGAAGAATGAACATGCTCAATGTTTTTTTGAGCGGACCGCGGGCGGCAAATCCGTGCAGTGGGGACTGCTGCACGGGTTTTCAATAGAGCACAGTTGCGCTCATTTTCGGCCGGTTTTTCAGGCAGTCTGAAAAACCGCAAACCAGCTGAAAAACCAGCCAAAAACCCGTTCCGTGGGGACATGCCCTTAGATGACTCTTTTCTGGCTGAAATGCTCTAAAACTTCAGCATCTTACAGAATAAGCGCTGGAAACAGCATGTCTGTCACTAGCTTGTGCTGTCCTCAGCAAGGGGGGCATAATCTATGTGACAGGTTCTCTTTAAAGGAGTTGTCTCATTACAAGCTTTCAGCCTACTTCAATGCTTCTGGCAGCAAAGGATTTTTGAAGTTAGGGGCGTGCTTCATGTCTGCCTCTTCTCCTCCCTCCTTCCCCGCTCTCCTTCATAACTTCTATACAGCAGGGGAAGGGCGAGGGGGTTTGCTGCCAGGGTTAACCCTGTGTGTGCCTACCTAGGTCTGCTGCAGGCTGCTCACTGCTAGATCAGCTGCACGTCAGCTCCACAGAGTCAGGAGACAGCAGGGAGAGGCTGTCTATGAGTGTGGAAGGTCTGTGAAGCTGTTTTATGCTAATAGCAGAGCAGAGGGGATGTAAGTGTTCCTATACTCCCTGCTTAGCATACAAATCTCCATCTCAAGCAACAACAAACAAACCCTGGCAGACACAGGGCAGCTGTGAAGTGTGTTACTATAATCACTATAATACAGCAAAAGATAACGTTCACATGCCCCCTGATCTGTTCTTTTTAGATATTTACAGCTCCACAGACACATTGATTTTTTAACACATTCATTGCTATCTTTTC
>JAODAL010030215.1:0-50310 GCA_025379985.1 Phyllomedusa bahiana | reverse complement strand
CCCGCAGAAGCCTTATAATAAACCCCCTTTAAATGTATTTTATTGATATTTTATGTGATAGATTATGTTATTGAGGTTGTTAGTCATAGAAATTCCTCTCATAGACTACAGTGTAGCCTGTCCCCCAGGGGCGAAACTACCAGGATAGCAGACGTAGCATCTGCCACGGGGCCCAGGCTCTTAGGGGGCTCGGGACCCGTGGCAGTTGTTGACATATCTGCTCCCCCGGTAGTCTCACTCCTGCGCCCGCCAGCAATGAACATAACAGTTCACTGCCGGCGGGGCGGAGCTGTGGGACCCGGTGCTTCCTATCTCTGAACACCCGGGCTCCGCTCTGCTAATCTGCCTGCTAGGCCTTAAGCCTAGCAGCCACCGACCCACAGTGCTGAGGTGGGCAGTGCGATGACGTCGCATCATCACACCGCCCACGCCGAGCACAGACTGCCCGGAAGCTGAGCTGTGAGGGAGCGTGAGGCAGGTGAGTAAGTGATTTTTTTTTTTTTTTTTACATTAATAAAGCAACCCTGCCTGCCTATTTGGGACCCCCTATACCGTACCCTAAGCCCTGCCTGCCAGTATGAGGCCCCTATAACCCACCCTAAGCCCCCTGCCTGCCTATATGGGGCCCCTATAACCAGCCCTAAGCCCCTTGCCTGCCTATATGGGGCCCCTATAACCTGCCCTAAGCCCCCTGCCTGCCTATATGGGGCCCCTACAACCCGCCCTAAGCCCCCTGCCTGCCTATATGGGGCCCCGTATACCGTACCCTAAGCCCTTCCTGTCTGTATGGGGACCCTATAACATGCCCTAAACTCCCTGCCTGCCTATATGGGGACCCTATAACCTTCCCTAAGCCCCCTGCCTGCCTATATTTGGACCCTATAACTTGACTTAAGCCCTGACTGCCAGTATGGGGCCCCTATAGACTACCCAAAGCCCTTCCTGCCTGGGGCCCCAATAGCCTACTCTAAGCCCTGCCTGCCTACATATATGGCCCCTATAGACTAGCCTAAGCCCTATCTGCCTACATATATGGCCCCTATAGCTACCTAAACCCTGTTTGCTTACCTATATGGCCCTATAGCTACTTAAACCCTGCCTTCCCACCTATATGACCCCTATACCTTGGCTGCCTATCTATATGGGGCACTATAGCCATCTTAACTCTGCCTGCCTATATGGGGCCCTATAGTTACCTAAACCCTGCCTGCCTAAATGGTTCCCATATAGCTGGGGGGTGGGGGAGGTGGGGGGTTTGAGGTGCTTTAAAAGTGAGGATTCTAATATATTTTTGTCTAAATCTGCAGGTACATGTGGCCGGGAAAAGTCATCGTAGTGACCTGGACCGGATGCAGAACAACAGGGAAAGTCAATGACTTGTCAGAGAAACGTCACTTGTGAGTCACAAGATGTAACTGCAATATAGCCACTTATATGTCAGCAGAGCCGTGTACACTGGTATCTACCACTATATGGTCACTATATGGGAGTAATATACAGTCTGTAGAGCACCTGTGCACATTGACACCTACCACTATATGGTGTAACTGTTGGTCTTTGTATACTGATCAGTAATAGTGTTGGGGTATTATTCAGTCACTATGTGGTGTTAATTTGTGGTCGTGTTTTGGCAGTATAATCTGGTCCTTATGTAGTAGTGTTATTGGTTATGTTGGTCTTGGTATAATCAGATTTTTATAGTAGCAGTATGATGGTGATATATATGGTGAGGTATTTGCCCCTTGTATTATCTAGTAAGTGCATGTCCCGGTAAATGTTCGTGGTTGAGGAGGCGGGGGAGAGGGGAGGGGTAGAGGGTGTTAGGGGGCCCCATACAAAAGTTTGCTATGGGGCCCAGGCTTTTCTAGTTACACCCCTGCTGTCCCCCACTATGTTTCTGTCTTCCATGTAGCAAGTCACGAGTTTGAGACCCAGGAAGGACCAGTTGCTAAGAGTTAGGCTATGTCTACACTGCACAGAAAAACATCCGTTTTTTCAGCGTTTTTCGTTTTCTAAAAATGCTGGAAAAACGACTGTAATCATCTCCCATAGACTTCTCATGTAAAAACGTCCTGCTGTCTACACTGAGCTGCTTTTTTCTGCTCGTTTTTTTCACTGGTCGTATTTTGCAACATGCTCTAAAAAACGCCAGAGCCGGGCAGAAAATTTACTACAGGAGTCTATGTAAAGCGCCGGACGTCTTTTGGCGCGTTTTTTGGCGCGTTTTCGCGGCGTTTTTTGCCGCGATTTTTCAATGAAAACCCTCCCAGGAGACCCAAGTCCCACCTATAGTGGGTGTAACAAAGGTTATTCATTATCAAATCTGTATACAAGTGTCTGATGTGTCCTTTTTTGTACCTTTTGTAATCAAATGATCATGCTTTGGTTGCTAACGATTTTTGCGCAATTCATATTTTTTTCGCTAAAAATACGTTATTTACAGATTTTGGCGTCAGAATCTGGTTTTTTACAGATTTTGATGCTAAACTCCTTTTCTAAACATATTTTGGTGCTAATAAAGTTACCTTGCTACTGATGATGAAAATACGTTTTTTACGGATTTTGGCGCCAGAATACGTTTTTTACGGATTTTGGCGCCAGAATCCATTTTTTACGGTTTTTAGCACTAAAATAATTTTTTTTTACAGATTTTGGCGCTAATAACGCTGTCTCGCCGCTGACGCAAAAAAAATCCGTTTTTTTACGGATTTTGGCGCAAGAATCCGTTTTTTTACGTTTTTGGGCACTAAAATAATTTTTTTAACTGATTTTGGCGCTAATAACGTTATCTCGCGTCTGACGCCAAAAATACGTTTTTTTAATGTTTTTTGGCACTAAAATAATTTTTTTTACAGATTTTAGCGGCAATAACGTTATCTCGCCTCTGACGCTAAAAATAAGGTTTTTTTTACGTATTTTGAGGCAAAAATACGTTTTTTTACGTTTTTTGACACTAAAATAATTTTTTTTACTGATTTTGGCGCTAATAACGTTATCTCGCTTCTGATGCCAAAAATACGTTTTTTCGGATTTTGGCGCAAGAATCATTATTTTTTTTACGTTTTTTGCCACTAAAAATTATTTTTTTTACAGATTTTAGCGGCAATAACGTTATCTCGCCTCTGACGCTAAAAATACTTTTTTTTACGGATTTTGGCGCAAAAATACGTTTTTTTTACGTTTTTTGACACTAAAATAATTTTTTTTACTGATTTTGGTGCTAATAACGTTATCTCACTTCTGCGCCAAAAATACGTTTTTTACGCATTTTGGCGCAAAAATACTTTTTTTATGTTTTTTGACACTAAATAATTTTTTTTACTGATTTTGCCGCTAATAAACGTTATCTCGCTTCTGACGCCAAAAATAAGTTTTTTATGCATTTTGGTGCAAAAATAAGTTTTTTTTATCGTTTTTTTGGTACTAAATAATTAGTTTTTACAGATTTTAGCGCCAATAACATTATCTCGCCTTTGACGCTAAAAATACGTTTTTTTACGCATTTTGCCGCAAAAATACGTTTTTTTACGTTTTTTGGTGCTAAAATAATTTTTTTTACAGATTTTGGCGCTAATAACGTTTTCTCGCTTCTGACGCCAAAAATACGTTTTTTAAGGATTTTGGCGCAAGAATCACGTTATTTTAAGTTTTTTGGCATTAAAATAATTTTTATTTACTGATTTTGGCGCTACTAACATAATCTCGCTTCTGACGCCAAAATACGTTTTTTACGGATTTTGGCGCAAAAATCCGTTTTTTTACGGTTTTTTGACACTAAAATATATTTTTTTTTACTGATTTTGCCGCTAATAACGTTATCTCGCTTCTGATGCCAAAAATAAGTTTTTTATGGATTTTGGCGCAAGAATCCATT
The DNA here is from genome assembly GCA_025379985.1 of Phyllomedusa bahiana. Lineage (NCBI taxonomy): Eukaryota > Metazoa > Chordata > Amphibia > Anura > Hylidae > Phyllomedusa > Phyllomedusa bahiana. Next base: position 46,436 of record JAODAL010030215.1, on the reverse strand, counting down.
TTTTATGGCTTTTGGGGCATAAATCCGTATCTTTACAGATTTTGGCGCTAATAAAGTGATCTAGCTTTTGACGCAAATAAATACATTTTTTTACGGATTTCGGCGCCAGAATCCGATTTTTGACGGTTTGGGGGCTTAGTTCAATATCTTTAAAAATTTTGGCGCTAATAAACTGATCTCGCTTCTGACACTAAAAATATTTTTTTTTTTAGGGAATTTGGTGCAATAATGCGTTTTTTGGGAGTTTGGCACTAAAATCCTTTTCTTTACAGATTTTGATGCTTAATACAGTTATCTTGCTGCATGGAAGATAATGTGGGTTTTTGGGATTTTGGTGCAAGAATCTGGTGCAAAATTAATAAAGTAGTAGCACGCAGCAGAAGCACACAAAGGACAATGTGCTCACAATGGCTACAGTGATCTAAAGGAAGTGACTACTTAAAATTTTAACTCCACCTGTAGGGTGCAGCTTACATCCAATGGCTTAATTTGTGCATACATTAAAAAGCAGAGCAAAGACGCTTCAAAAAAACGCTCCAAAAAACGCTCCAAAAAACGGACGTTTTTTCAGCTGCTTTTGACAGGCAGTGGACAGAAAACTCAGTTTCATGAACGTTTTTAGTAATTCGTTTTCAGGTCGTTTTTTGTCCACTGCAGTGTAGACATAGCCTTAGGCTTACATTTTGCACCAGATTCTTGCACCAAAATCCACAAAAACCCACATTATCTTTCCATGCAGCAAGATAACTGTATTAGCATCAAAATCTGTAAAGAAAAGGATTTTAGCGCTAAAATCCCCAAAAACGCATTATTGCGCCAAATTCCGTAAAAAAAAATATTTTTAGTGTCAGACGCGAGATCACTTGATTAGCACCCAAATTTTTAAAGATATTGATCTTAGCCCCCAAATCCGCCAAAAAACTGATTCTGGCGCCGAAATCCGTAAAAAATTTATTTATTTGCGTCAAAAGCTAGATCACTTTATTAGCGCCAAAATCTGTAAAGATACGGATTTTAGCCCCAAAAACTATAAAAAAAACGGATTCTGGCGCCGAAATCTGTAAAAAAGATTATTTTAGTGCCAAAAAACGTAAAAAAACGGATTCTTGCGCCAAAATCCGTGAAAAACGTATTTTTGGCGTCAGAAGCGAGATAGCGTTATTAGCGCCAAAATATGTTAAGAAATGGATTTAAACACCAAAATCCGTAAGCAAAACGGATTCTGGCGCCAAAATCCGTAAAAAACGTATTTTCAGCGTCAGTAGTGAGATAACTTTATTAGCGCCAAAATCTGTAAAAAAGATTATTTTAGTGCCAAAAAACGTAAAAAAACGGATTCTTGCGCCAAAATCCGTAAAAAAACGTATTTTTGGCGTCAGAAGCGAGATAACGTTATTAGCGCCAAAATCTGTAAAAATAATTATTTTAGTGCAAAAAAGCGTAAAAAAACGGATTCTTGCGCCAAAATCCGTAAAAAAACGTATATATGGCGTCAGAAGCGAGAGAACTTTATTAGTGCCAAAATATGTTAAGAAAAGGATTTTAACACCAAAATCCGTAAAAAAATGGATTCTGGCGCCAAAATCCGTCAAAAACGTATTTTCAGCGTCAGTAGTGAGATAACTTTATTAGCGCCAAAAATATGTTTAGAAAAGGATTTAGCATCAAAATCTGTAAAAAAAAAAACGGATTCTGATGCCAAAATCTGTAAAAAACGTATTTTTAGCGAAAAAAATATGAATTGCGCAAAAATCGTCAGCGACCAAAACATGATCATTTTATTACAAAAGGTGCAGACAAGGACACATCAGACACTTGTATGCAAATTTGATAATGAATAACCTTTGTTACACCCACTATAGGTGGGACTTGGGTCTCCTGGCAGGGTTTTCATTGAAAAATCGCGGCAAAAAAACGCCGCGAAAACGCGCCAAAAGACATCCGGCGCTTCCCATAGACTCCTGTAGTAAATTTTCTGCCCTGTTCTGATGTTTTTTAGAGCATGTTGCAAAATACGACTAGTGAAAAAAACGAGCAAAAAAAAGAAGCTCAGTGTAAACAGCAGGACGGTCTTTACAATAGAAGCCTATGGGAGATGATTATAGTCGTTTATCCAGCGTTTTTAGAAAACGAAAAACGCTGAAAAAACGGACGTTTTTCTGTGCAGTGTAGACATAGCCTTAAATAAATAGAAGCATCCCCTAAGCACTGTCAGAAAGCCAGGAGGCCCTCTCTGCCTGTTTCCTGTGCTGAAGAGTCTACATAGTGTAGCATGTTGAAAAGTAATGTGTTAAATTGCTGGCGGCAAAATGTTACAATATTGTATATATCTGGCTGGGTGCTGGGAGTGGCTCAGGGCAGTCTGTCTTGGGGCTTCATGAAATAAAGCAAGCAGCCTGAAGTCTGTCCTGTGTTCATACACTACATTTGGTGACAAGGATGGCGAGATTCCTGGATTTACCAGCTATAGGACTTTTTGATGTGTTTTGAGACCACACTAGTCTATCACAGTTTCGGGGCAAGTGGAAAAAGGGATTTCAGTTCTATGTTACACAAAAAACTCTGCAATTTTTGGGGCCATATTCCCAGCTCAATGGCTGGACTAGACTGAATCCAGTAGCAGGCAGCTCTAGTCTATATGCTACCTGGGAAAAATTAACAGGTGCAGCTAATTGCTGAGCCGCAGTTCACATACCCCACTGCTAGGGGAACGTAATGTCCTATTTTTTGTATGTCATATTTTTTTTATCTATTGGGGCCCCTGTACCAACTAATACCTCATATTTAACATTTTTCCAGTATGTCATATTTTTTATCTGCACAACAGTGCTGGGGAGCAGAGGGTGTCTGGGTTTTGTGTTGGACACCTAGAAAGTGCTGGGCAGCCCACCTAATCTAATAGTATGTGTGTCTCTAATAGGCTGTAAGACAGCATGGTGTACCACAAGTATCTGTATTAATGGCACCCTTCTGTATCGTCTTATTATATGCAATTGTAGTACCAGAAACCACTCCCCTCATGCATTGAGAGTGTGAGAGTGGTTGTTTTATTGGTATTTTTGCATTTGAGCAATCTCCCCATGCATTATACTGTGGCTTTTCTGCACGCTGGTGTGAACAGGTATTAAACTAATGTGCAGTTTTTTATCATCTAATTGTTCCCCTAGCAGTGGGGTATGTGAGCTGCGGCTCAGCATTTAGCTGCATATAGCATATAGGTAGCATATAGGCTAGAGCTGCCTGCTACTGGATTCAGTCCAGTCCAGCCATTGAGCTGTGAATATGGCCCCAAAAAATTGCAGTGTTTTTTGAGTAAGTAATGTCCCATTTTTGTATGTGTTAGTTCTATGTTACAGCCACAGGAGTGACTGCACCGTCTCAGAAGAGAGCCATGCTGCTGCAGCTAGCTGAGCCAGAAGTCCAATTTATGAGACAGCAATGAACAGACTGAGTGAGTACTTTGAGCCAAAGAAAAATATTCCATATGAAAGATATCAGTTTAGACAGGCTGTACAAGAAATGGGAGAAACCATTGACAGTTATGTGTCTAGACCGAAATATCTTGCAAAGTCTTGTGATTTTGGGACTGTAACAGAGGAGATAATCAGATTATTGAGAAATGTAGCTCTTTGCACCTCAGAAAAAGATTATTGAGAGAACCAAGTCTCACACTTGTTAGTCTGCAAGAGATTGCAAGAGCCATTGAAGTGTCTGAGCTATAGGCCCTGCACATTGAAAACAAAGAGACCGCATCAGTCAATGCAATGTCCAAACTTACCTATGATAATAGAAACAAGAAATGATTGTCTCTATAACCTGTAGAAGAGAGGGGCATACAAGCCAGGACTGCACTGTGGTACAGAATAAAATGTTCTATGCCTGTGGAAAGATGGGGCACTTTGCAGCTGTGTGTAGAAGTGCAACCACAGGAAATAAAACCAAAGAATTACATGCAAAAGTAAATGTTATAGCTGCAGATAAAGAAACTGACTGATTGTGAATATATATACTCGCTGAGCTCACTGCAAGCTGGGATGTTACCCATTAAGCCATTAAGATTGGTGATACGGACTTCACAGTACTGACTGATTCTGGGGCTACCTGCAATGTTATGGACTTAGCTTCTTGGAACACTCTAAAAAGCAGAGAAAATGACCTTAAATTATGCAACACCAGTAAACAGATTTACACATATGGCTCTAATACACCACTACAACTAAAGGGCAAGTTCTACACCTCTGTCCAAATACAGGGGACTAGATCTCCATTGTGGACTAAATTCTATTTTGTGGATGGCAGAGGGTCCACTCTGCTAGGCCACGGAACCGCTAGGCCGTGTTCACACGGCTTATTCCCGACGGATTTGTGCGCCGTATTGAGCACACAAATCCGCCGTGAATAAGGGGCGGGACGGGGGCGGGCCGCCCGCCCCATAGACAATGCATTGTTATACGGCGTGTACTGCGCCGTAAAATAATGTGCATGTCACTTTCTCCCCACGCGGCGGATTTGCCGAGCGGGGAAGGGAGCTACGGAATCCACTGTTCTCTATGAGAGCAGTGGATTACCGTAATGACTCAGACGGATTGGCGCCGTATTGAAGCGCAAATCCGGCGCGGAATACGGCGCCAATCTGTCGGCAAATAAGCCGTGTGACGGGGCCCTATGCAGCTAGGCATACTAAAGATTAGACTTGATACAGACAGTGCAAATGTTAATATGTTGTCTCCTATTACTTGACTGAAAGAGGAATTTATGGCTTGCTTCTCTGGGTTTGGAAAGTTAAAAGATTTTCAGTTACAGCTTCACATTGACCCACATGTAAAACCTATTGCACAAGCTACACGTAGACTCTCTTATAGCCTGAGATCACCTGTGGAGAAGAAGCTTGCAGAACTACTGGAACTTGATATCATTTAACCAGTGAAAGGACCCCCCACTGGGTATCTCCATTAGTTGTTGTACCAAAGGGAAACTGATATTCGGATCGGTGTGGACATGAGATGTGCTAACCAAGCTGTGCTCAGACAAAGACAACCAATACCCACTATTGAAGATGTTCTACATGAGATGAATGGGGCAAGTGTCTTCAGTAAATTGGATTTGAAATGGGGTTATCATCAAATTGAATTGACCTCTAGCATCTAGAGTCATTACAACATTTGCAAGCCATAAAGGTCTTTTTAGGTACAAGAGACTGATTTTTGGTGTATCATTAGCACCTGAGGCCTATCAACATGTGATTCAGCAAGTGTTACAGGGGTGTGAAGGCACACATAATATTTCTGATGATATAATTGTGTGGGGAACAAACACACAGGAGCATGGTGAACGTCTCCATGCAGTGCTGAAACGCTTACTGGTGAAAGGACTGACTTTAAATGAGAAGAAGTGCAAGTTTCACATGAATAAGATGACTTTCATGGGCCAAGTGCTGTCTGACAAAGGGATTGGTCCAGAGGACAGTAAAATCAAAGCTGTGTCTGTTGCCAGAAACCCTGCAGAAGTACGAATGTAACAGATGCGGCGTTGACAGATGTACGGCGAAGCGCCGACCGCTGACATCCGGGTGTGGATCCTCTGTGATCACCGCAGGCGAGGTGGTAGCTGGAGGACCACGCCAGGGAGTGGAGTCTAAGGGGCCCCTGGTCTTCGCCAGAGCCCGCCGCAAAGCGGGATGGACTTGGCTGCGGGACCCCCAGGTCACTACCCCTGACGTGGCTACCTGTGGTGACAGCCGGGGTGCAAGACAGGAATCCAGGCGGTAGAATACAGGAACACAGGAACATGTACAGCAGGATACAGGAGGGTTAAACATACACATAGCACCACAGGATACGCAGGAACTGGACGGGTAACACATCAGGTACAGACCAGGGAACACGGCAGGAACAGGAGAGCACATACAGGACAGGAACACAGCAGGATACAGAAGACACAGACACGACGGACGGACAGCCAGGAGCTCAGATGACAAAGACACTGGACCAGCATCTCAGGGGTTAAAGTCTCCAACAGCAGACCTGAGATGCTGGCAGGAGCTCAAGATGGGACGCGGCTAGACACAGCAAGAGACTGCAACAGACTGCAATGAACTGACCCAGAGTAGAGACCAGCACTTCCTCTTATAGCCAGAGGTCAGGGGTGAAAATTATAAATAGGCAGGAAGCTGCCACTCACACGCCTTAGGAGGCACAGTGCACAGACAGGACCCAGGAAGCAACAAGACTGAACAGGACAGGCAAGTACATAGCAGAACACAGGCTGCCGGGACCCCTGCACAGGGAGCCCCAGTAGAGACATGGCAGGCACGGACAGGCTGACGGTCCAAGGCAGGGACCGCGGCATGAACCATGACAACGAAGTTTTCTTGGGTTAGTGAATTACTGTGCAAAATATATTCCAGATATGGCGACTGTCAGCGAACCCCTGCGACAGTTAACTCGCAAAGCAGTCCCTTGGAGGTGGGGGTTTTTGGAATAAGGAGCATTTAATGAACTTAAAAGGCGGCTTACCTGTGCCACAATTTTAGCCTATTTCAATCCTACTGCACAAACTCAAATTATTGTCAATGCCAGCCCTGTGGGATTAGGGGCCATTTTAGTACCGAGGCAACACACAGGTGACTACAGACCTATTCAGTATGCAAGCATATCCCTTACTGTTGTGGAAGGACGTTATTCTCAGACTGAGAAAGAGGCTTTGGCTGTTGTGTGGGGATGTGAAAGGTTTCACACCTATCTCTATAGACTTGATTCTGTAATTATAACAGATCACAAGCCATTGGAGGTGATATATTCTTCTCGATAAAAACCATTAGCCAGAATTGAAAGATGGGTTCTTCGACTGTTTCCATACCGATTTAAAGTGCTATTTTGACCTGGACCTACTAATGCAGCAGATGCACTTTCCAGATTGTCCCAGTCTTCAGCACCATGTCATAACTTAGCAGAAGAGTACATTCGTTTTGTTACTGTGAAAGCCATTCCCCAAGCATTGATTGCCGAGGTTGAAGATTTGGCATCAGTGGACCCAGAAATTGCACAGTTGAGAAAGTGTGTAAGACAAGAGATGTAGAAGGATTGTGACCCAGTATTTCACAGAACCAAACATGAACTGAGTATTGCTGTACAACTAGTTCTACGTGGAAATCATATTGTGATGCCTAAAGAATTCTGAAAACAAACTTTGCACTTAGCTCATGAGGACCACCAAGGTATTGTGTGAACCAAACAACGATTACGCGAGAAAGGTTGGTGGCCAGGAATCGACAAGCATGTAGAACATATGGTTTCCTCATGTCGAGCCTGTCAGCTAGTAGGCAGTGTCACGGATGCCCCTGCGACCCTCGTCCCGGGTCGCAGGCGCATCCGTGACCCTCACTTGAGCTGCGCCGCGTCCCGCATATCGGGGCGCGGGCGCGCTCGTTTCCCTGCTCCTTCGGGAGTGTACTTACCCGGCTGCGCTACTGCTGCAGGCACTGACCCTCGGCACGCGCGGTCCCGCTCCCTATGGCGCGCGCCGGCAGTGTTAAATTTAAAGGGTCAGCGCACCGGTAATTGGCTATTGCCAATCGCTGCCCCCATTTAAGCCTACCTCTTCCTGGTTACCCTTCCGCATCTTTAGTGCCATTGCCTATCGAGAAAGCGTTCCTGAGTCTTGTCTGATTACCGTGTACCGTACCGTTTGCCTCCGTTCCTCGACCACGAATCTTGCCGCCTGCCCTGACCTTCCTGCCTGTCCCCGACTACGAGCCTGCCTTACGATTTTGTACCAGGCTACACCTCGGCTGCCTCCGCAAGCAAGTCACGACAGGGGTAGTGATCTGGTAGACTCCCGCCGCAGCAAGTCCATCCCGCTTTGCAGCGGGCTCTGGTGAAAACCGAGACCTACTTAGATTCCACTCCCTGGCGTGGTTTACACCATCGCTTGCGTTGGTCCAGAGGATCCACTACTACCGCCCTTGACAGTAAGATCTGGCCATGATTCCCGCCAAGGTGCCTCTGCCGCCCGACGCTGACCTCACCACCATCGTGGCTCAACAGTCGCAACAGATCGCTCAGCAAGCCCAGCAACTCGGTCATCTCTCCGCCATGATGCAGCAGTTCCTGGCTGCCCAGCAGCAGCAACCCGCTCCCGTGGCTCCCGCTGCACCTTCGGTTCCTGCACCGACCGCTGGTCCAAGGCTTCGTCTGTCTATGCCGTCCAAGTTCGAATGGGACTCCAAGGCTTGCAGGGGCTTTATCACTCAATGCTTCCTGCATATCGAGTTAATGGGCAACCAATTCCCTACTGAAAGGTCAAAGGTGGCGTTCGTGCTCAGCCTTCTCTCCGGGAAAGCCTTAGCTTGGGCTACCCCCCTCTGGGACAGGGACAACCCGATCACGGCCAACCTTGCCACATTCCTCACCGAGTTCAGGAGTGTTTTTGAGGAACCCGCCCGGGCTTCTTCTTCCAAGACCGCCTTGCTAAATCTGCGCCAAGGAGACTCATCTGTAGGCGACTATGCGGTGCAGTTCCGCACCTTAGCCTCTGAACTGTCCTGGAATGAGTCTGCTCTATGTGCCACCTTTTAGAAGGGCCTTTCTGGTAGGATTAAGGATGTGTTGGCTGCAAGAGACATCTCATCTTCCCTTAGCAAGTTAATCTGGCTGGCCACCCGCATTGACATACGCTATACTGAAAGGCAAGAGGAGCTTTGTCAGGAACGTGAGACAGCCCGACCACGTCAGTTCCCCCTCCTGGCCCCACTGTTCCAGAGGCCGATGCTATCATCACCAACACCAAGTGAGGAGCCTATGCAGGTCGACCGGATACAACTTTCAGAGCAAGAATTAGCCCGACGACGATCAGAGAATCTGTGCCTCTACTGTGGCGGCTCAGGGCATTTCCGGAGGAATTGTCCCCAACGTTCCAAGCGTTCGGGAAACGCCCGCACCTAGGTCCCGTGGGAGAGGCGGCCCTAGGTGCAAATTTCTCCTCTCCGCGTCTCACGATGCCGGTCCAAATCATAACGGACTCCGGACTCTCGTTCCAGGTTCTAGCCTTTCTGGATTCGGGCTCAGCCAGACATTTTATCCACCAGTCCTTGGTGTTGCAATACCACCTACCGGTGGTCCATCTGAAAAAGTCATTGGTCATCTCTTCGGTCAGCGGAGAACTCTTAAGTGATACCATACAGTATATCACCCGGCCGTTGACTCTCCGTGTTGGAGTCCTGCATACGGAGAAGATTACTTTCTTCGTGTTGCCCCGCTTTTCTTCAGCAGTTCTCCTGGGCCTTCCGTGGCTGCGGCTCCACTCCCCTACTCTGGATTGGATGTCTGGAGAGGTAACCCGCTGGGGACCTAGCTGCTTGAGTCGGAGAAAAAAGCGGAGATCTTTCCTCCTCATCGGCCATATGACTGTCCCATTGACCTACTGCCGGGTACCAGTCCTCCCCGGGGCAGAGTCTATCCACTGTCCGTTCCCGAGACCCAGGCCATGTTGGAATATGTCCGTGAAAACATCCAGAAGGGGTTTATCCGTAAATCCTCCTCTCCCGCGGGTGCGGGATTTTTCTTCGTAGAAAAGAAGGATGGTTTCTTACGGCCCTGCATTGACTACCGGGGCCTTAATAAAATCACGGTAAAGAATCGCTACCCTCTACCCCTGATCACTGAACTCTTGGATCGCCTGCGGGGGGCGAAGCTCTTTTCCAAGCTGGATCTGAGGAGGGCCTACAATCTGGTCCGTATCCGAAAAGGAGACGAATGGAAAACGGCTTTTAACACAAGGGATGGACACTTTGAATACTTGGTCATGCCCTTTGGGCTGTGGAATGCCCCGGACGTCTTCCAGGACTTCGTAAATGATATTTTCAGGGATCTCCTTTACACCTGTGTCGTGGTCTACTTGGACGATATCTTGATATACTCGCCCAACCTGGAGACTCACCAACTTCATGTCCGCCAAGTGTTGAGACACCTTCGAGCCAATCACCTGTACGCCAAGCTGGGGAAATGTCTCTTTCACCAGATGAGTCTACCATTTCTGGGCTACGTCATCTCTGACAAAGGCTTACGGATGGACCCAGCTAAACTATCTGCCATTCTGCAATGGCCACACCCAGTAGGCCTTCAGACCATACAAATTTTTTTTAGGCTTTTGTAACTACTATCGGCAGTTTATTCCGCACTTCTCCACGCTGGTGGCCCCTATTGTGGCTCTCACTAAGAAGAACTCCAACCCTTGAAGTTGGCCACCCGAAGCTGAGGGGGTATTTTCGAAGTTAAAAAACGCTTTTGCATCTGCTTCTTTCCTGGCGCGACCAGATCCTGCAAAGCCTTTTTCGCTAGAGGTGGACGCCTCCTCTGTTGGGGTTGGAGCAATCCTCACGCAAAAGGGCCGACGGGCAAGACGGTACTTGTGGGTTCTACTCCAAGACGTTCTCACCGGGAGGGAATTATACTATTGGGGATTGGGAGTACGGCCATTAACTGCGTTAGAAGAATGGCGGTATCTTTTGGAAGGTTTCCAGGCATCCATCTGTATCTATTCAGACCATAAAAACCTTCAATATCTCCAGTCTGCCCAACGACTTAATCCATGCCAGGCCAGGTGGTCTCTATTCTTCTCCCGATTTAATTTCCAGATCCACTTCCATCCCGCGGAAAAGAATGTCAAGGCTGATGCCCTCTCGCGTGCAGCTGATGTGTTCGGCGAAGAAGTGGCCCCAGAACACATTATACCCCCTGAGCGCCTTGTCTCCACAGCTCCTGTTGACCTCCGGAAAGTCCCACTAGGGAGAACATACGTGGGTCCCACGCTCCGAAGAAAAGTCTTGAAGTGGGGACATTCTTTGTTGGCCGGACATCCTGGTGCCCGTAAGACTTGCCTTCTTGTCTCCCGGTTCTATTGGTGGCTGGACCTCGCCAGGGATGTCAAGGAGTTTGTTGAGTCCTGCATCACCTGTGCCAGCAATAAGACACCTCGTCACAAACCGGTGGGATTTCTGCATTCCCCGCCCATCCCCACCAGTCCCTGGTCACACGTGGCCATGGACTTCATAACCGACCTCCCACCCTCTTCTGGTAACACCGTCATCTGGGTGGTTACGGATCGGTTTTCGAAAATGGTGCTTTTTGTCCCATTGCCAGGCCTACCCCCTGCCCCACGCCTGGCCAAACAGTTTTTTCACCACATTTATCGTCTGCACGGGTTGCCCCTGCAAATTGCTTCGGATCGTGGGGACCAATTTGTTTCTAAATTCTGGCTGGCCCTTTGTTCCCAACTCCAGGTGAAGCTCGACTTCACCTTGGCCTACCACCCCCAGACGAATGGTCAGATAGAAAGGGTCAATCAAGTCCTGGGAAATTATTTGCGCCACTTCGTCTCGGCCCGTTAGGATGACTGGTCCAGCTTGCTGTCATGGGCGGAGTTCTCGTACAACTCTCTAGATTCTGAGTCCATGGGTGCCTCTCCCTTCTACATTGTGTACGGTAGGCACCCCCGCCCACCTATCCCGTTAGCATCCCTGTTTGAGGTCCCAGCAGCTGATACGTTGGTCCAGGATATAAAAGTTGTTTGGGCCCTGACTCGCCAGTTGCTGCTTCGAGCTTCGGCACGCACTAAGACTCAGGCAGATAAGCGAAGGAGTTCTCCCCCAGTTTTTTCCCCAGGTGATAAGGTGGGGTTGTCGGCCAGATATGTCCGCCTTAAAATTCCGAGTTATTAATTGGGGCCCCGCTACGTGGGTCCATTCAAAGTGCTTAAACGCAAAAACCCGGTGGCCTATAAACTCAGGCTCCCGCCTTCCATGCGCATTCCAAATTCCTTTCACGTTTCCCTTCTCAAACCTCTGGTTCTGAACCGTTTCTCTCGGAAGGTAGTCCCTCCCTCATCTGTGGCCGATGCCTCTAATGTTTTTGTGGTCAAAGAGATCTTGGGTATGAGAAGAACTAGAGGGAAATGGTATTTCCTCGTTGATTGGAAGGGGTTCGGGCCTGAGGAGAGGTCTTGGGAGCCAGAGGAGAACATTCTGGACCGTAACATTATCCAGAAGTTCCTTCAGTCCCGAAAGAGGGAGGGGCCAAAGGGGGGTACTGTCACGGATGCCCCTGCAACCCTCGTCCCGGGTCGCAGGCGCATCTGTGTCCCTCACCCGAGCGGCGCCGTGTCCCGCATGTCGGCGTGTTCATTCCCCTGCTCCTTTGGGAGCGTACTTACCCTGCCGCGCTCCTGCTGCAGGCTCTGTTCCTCGGCGCGTGCGGTCCCGCTCCCTAGGGTGCGTGCGCGCCGGCAGTGTTAACTTTAAAGGGTCAGCGCACCGGTAATTGGCTACTGCCGGTCGCTGCCCCTATTTAAGCCTACCTCTTCCTGGTTACCCTGCTGGATCTTTAGTGCCATTGCCTATTGAGAAAGCGTTCCTGAGTCTTGTCTGATTACCGTGTACCGTACCGTTTGCCTCCGTTCCTCGACCACAAATCTTGCCGCCTGCCCTGAACTTCCTGCCTGTCCACGATCACGAACCTTGCCGTCTGCCCTGACCTTCCTGCCTGTCCCCAACTACGAGCCTGCCTTATGATTTTGTACCACGCTACACCTCGGCTGCCTCCGCAAGCAAGTCACGTCAGGGGTAGCGACCTGGTAGACTCCCGCCGCAGCAAGTCCATCCCGCTTTGCGGCGGGCTCTGGTGAAAACCGGGACCTACTTAGATTCCGCTCCCTGGTGTGGCTTACGCCATCGCTTGCGGTGCTCCAGATGATCCACTACTACCGCCCTTGACAGGCAGCAAACCTAAACCAGAACCAGTAACACACACTGTTCTACCTAAGGGACCATGGGAAGATCGGGCTATTGATCTATGTGACATCCCATCTGAACACCATCTCTTAGTTGTTGTAGACTATTTTTCAAGGTGGCAAGAGGTGGTAGTTCTCACTAAAACAACTTCATCAAAAGTAATTGAGGGGTTGGAGCGCATATTTGCTTCTCATAGTTAAATTGCTGGCTGCCAAATGTTATAATATTGTATATATCTGGCTGCGGCTTCATGGAATAAAGCAAGCAGCATAAAGTCTGGTCTGTCTTCATACGCTACACATAGGACATAAGTATGCTGCAGTGTCTTGTGTAATGTCTCCTAAGAAACTACAAAGGACACAGTAAATTCAGAGACAGCATCAGGAGGGCATCCCTTCTTCAGGAAGATTGACCCTAGTTGGGCATATGCTCAGTGTACATGCCAGAAAACTTATGTGTAAGCTATATACAATTGTATGTCTTTATGGAATGTTCACACAACATAATTTCTACGCTTGTTTTAGGGCATGTGTTGTGCTGAAATACGTCCCAAAATATGAGTCCTAAGCTTCAAAGAATGGTCTATGCAGCTCTCATTGATTCCAATGTAAAATATGTGCTGTAATTCACGCAACGCATATTTTACACAAGTAATTGCGCGTATTTTGGGTTCCTTTTACTGGCGTAAATTTAGGTGCACTGTTAATTCTTGAGGCGTTTACGCCAGTTAAAGGCCTTTGAAACAATGGTGGATCATATTTTGAAACATAAATTTAATATTTCAAAATTACTCCATGTGAACATACTCTTACTGTTGCATATGCCTGCCAACCATTTCCATTGTAAAAAATATATAAACCGTGAGGTGTACTTTTTTTGGAATACCGTATATACTCGAGTATAAGCTGAGTTTTTCAGCACAAAAAATGAAAAATCCCTCCTCGGCTTATACTCGAGTCACTGTAGGCGCTCGGGGGCTGCGATGGCCCGGGCGCTGGCAGGGACACGTCAGTTATATGCGACTCCTCAGGGAGCGCCGAGTCAGCCGAGTCAGCTGACAGTGCCCAGGCACTGTCGGCGATCTCTTCCCCTGTATGCGACTCCTCCGGAACACATACAGGAGAAGATACCACTGCGGAGTAGAGAGCGAGTGCTCCCTGCTCCGCAGTGGACTCCGGACGGCCGCAAACTCGCGGCTATCCGGAGTTTCCGGCACAGGCAGCATGTGTCATCACGCTGCGTGCGCGGCCTGATAACATCACCCTTCCTGTGACTGAAGAGGGAGCGGAGCGCCCGGGAGGCGGAGCAGCGGGGAGCGAGGTAAGTACCATACTTGTATTTTTTTTATTTTTTTTTATTTAAACAACCCTGCTTAGAACTGCCTATGGGGATATAAATCTACCTATAACCTGCCTATAACCTACCTATAGGGACATAAACCTGCCTATAAACTACCTATAGGAACATAAACCTGCCTATAACCTACTTATAGGGACATAAACCTGCCTATAACCTACCTATGAGGACATAAACCTGCCTATAACCTACCTATAGGAACATAAACCTGCCTATAACCTACTTATAGGGACATAAACCTGCCTATAACCTACCTATAGGGACATTAACCTGCCTATGGGGACATAAACCTGCCTATAACCTGCCTATAGGGACATATACCTGCCTTTAACCTGCTTATGAGTACATATACCAGCCGACAACCTGCCCATGGGGGACATATACCTGTCTATGGGGGACATATACCTGCCCATGGGGGACATATACCTGCCTATGGGGGACATATACCTGCCTATGGGGGACATTAAACTATCTATAGAGGACATTAAACTGCCTATGGGGAACATTAAACTGCCTTTACCTGCCTAAGTAATTTTATTGGTATCTATTTTTATTTTTAAAATTCACCAGTAGCCGCTGCATTCTCCACCCTAGGCTTATACTCGAGTCAATAAGTTTTCCCATTTTTTTGTGACAAAAGTAGTTGTCTCGGCTTATACTCAGGTCGGCTTATACTCGAGTATATACGGTAACATAGTACTGAGAAGCACAACGAACTACACCACATCTGAATACAATTAAAAAAGCTATAGGAATATATGGTAACCAAGTGTATACCAAAAGGACACCTGTATACGTTTGGATAATGATATTCTATGGACATAGTGGCGTTTATATCAGAAGCAATTCAGGATGCTGATGGCTTCACAGTGAACAATCATCGCTCACGTACTATATGCAGCCAATCCCAGGCCAGAGTGGTCATGTGCATGTGACGTTGTGGCCTGTTATTGGCTGCAAATAGCACGTGAACGATGAACATTCACTTTGCAGCCAGGGTGACAGCTACCATGACGGAACGGAAGCATCACAGAGGTGAGTATACTTTTTTTCTATTTCTAATCATAGCCCAGTGGATCAACGAGCTGTTGTAAGTCATGGACAGCAGCATTTAAAAACTAGAGGGGTGCTGCAGGACTTTGTAAAGGTACTATTAACCCCCTATCTGATCTGTGTTATACATTTATGGCACAGTGGAAGGATATAAATGATTAAATTCATAGCTACTCCCTTTTAACCATTTTACACATGCAAAAAATATTTAAAAAGAAACGTAATTGATGTATTCATGGTTGTAAAAGTATAATCTATTAAAATAAATCATTATTTATCCAGCACTGCGAATGCTGTACAAAACCCTTTATACCAAAATTACCCTTTTTGGTCGCTTTGCCTCCCCAAAAACTGGGATAAAAAAATTATCAAAAAGCCACATCTTCACCAAAAAGGTACTAATAAAAACTATACTTCAGGCTGCAAAAACAAGTCCTCAAAGAAAAATAAAAACACTAGTGGTCTTTTAAAATGGGGGTGCAAAGCAAATTAAAATATATATTTTTTAAGGTAGTAAAACATAATAAAAACCTCTAAATATTTGGTATTGTAGGGAAAGTACCGACCTGCAGAATATAAATAACATGCAATTTCTAAAGCATAGTTAACCCCATAAAAACAGAACCCTCTAAAATGCTGCAGTTGCAATTGTATTTTTTTTCCTTGCTCCACCCCCTAAAGATTTCGTTTTTAGTTTGCTAGTACATTATATGTTGTAGTAAATGGAAGCATTGCCCCTTCTAGCCACAACAATTTTTGTGCTCCCCCATTCTAAGAGGGTGCAGCTGTATTGGGGAACAAAATGGACAGGAAGTTGGAGGAATATTTAAACTCGGGACTGGGGGGGAGGGCAACTAGATATACAGCATTCAAGATAGTGAAGATAGAGAGCTGGGAATTAGTAATAAATCAGGGGGTGGAGTGAAGGGAGGGAGTGTAGTAATAGTTAATAAGGACAGGATTAAAAAAATGAAAACCAAGAAATCTCTAAATTGCATGCTGACCAATGCCAGGAGTCTGACCATCAAAATTAATTAACTAGAATTATTTACTGCTGAAGAAAAATATGACATAGGGGGGATAACAGAGACATAGCTTGATGAGAGCTATGGCTGGGCAGTTAACGTACAGGGTTAAGGTTTACTTAGAAGAGATCATAAATATTGGAAGGGGAGAGGCCTATGTCTATATAAAATCCTGTCTGAAACCAACACTACGGGAAGATGGAGATATAGGAAATGAACATGTGGATTTATTATGGGTAGATATACATGGGGGTAATAACAATAATAAAATTCTATTAGGGGTCTCCTACAGGCCACCAAATATAACAGAACCCATGGGAGATGTAATCCTCAGACAAATAGATGAGGCGGCTACTCATAATGAGGTTGTTATTATGGATGACTTCAACTACTCAGACATAAATTGGGAAACTGAATCCTGTGGTTCTCATAAAGGAAACAGGTTTTTGTCCATAACTAAAAATGGTTACCTTTCCCAACTGGTGCGGGAACCAACTAGAGGGAAGGCCATTTTGGACTTAATATTTACATACCTGACAGAGTAACAAAAGTTCAGGTTAGGGGGGAACCTTGGAACTAGTGACCACAAAATAATACATTTTCAATTATCCTTTAATAGAGTATTTTGTCGAGGAGCCACAAAAACAGTTAACTTCAGGAAGGCTAATTTAAATCTGCTTAGAGAGGCCCTAAACTGCATTGACTGGGACAAGGTCTTCAAAAATAAATACTAAATAATAAATGGGAGATTTTTAAAAACATCTTAAGCGCCCACTGGGAGAGGTACATACTTTATGGAAATCAAATGATTAGAAACAGGAAAAAAGCAATGTGGATCAACTGAGATGTAAAGGAGGCAATAAATAACAAAAAGAAAGCAATTAAACTATTTAAACAGGAGGGCAGTGAGGAGGCAATAAAAAGCTATAAGGAAAAAAATAAAATATGTAAAAAATTGATAAAGACAGCAAAGCTGGAGACAGAAAGGTATATTGCTAAAGATAGTCAAACTAACCTCAAAATACTTTTTAACTATATAAATAGTAAAACCATTAAAACTGAAAATGTTGGCCGTTAGAAAAAGTAGTGAGGGAGGTATTGTAGAGGGGGAGGAGGAGAAAGGAAACAGTTTTTTCTCCACTGTATGTGGACTTGAGGCTTTAACTTTCTTTTCTTCTACATCCTGTCTAGACCACCATGACTTCTGCTGACCTGGCACCTTCCTCTCTCACATATAGACCATTGCTCTGGCTCCATTCTCACATATAGACTGCTTCTGTGGCCCCCATTCCTCATATAAACTGCTGCTCTGACTCTCCTCACTGACCTCCTTGGTCCCCTATCCTTCCACCTCTTGTCACAGTCCACAGTTTTTCCTCCCCTATAGAAAGGGTTAAGTGGGGCTGGCAACCACCCGTAGCACACTTTTAATTAACCTGGTGCCTCGAGTGGTCGTCTGTCTTGTCCCCTCCAGAAATGACCCTGTGCACCTTTACAGCTCTCATAATGTTCAAGAACAGTGACATAACAATGTTCCGCCCGATCATTACAGGAGTAGTCAACCTGTGACAAGTGGTCCACTAACTGTACAGCCCACCAAGAATACCTCTGGACAAGCAGATACCAGTCTGGACCTCATTATGACAAAAATAAGTTCAACATTTCTCAAAATAGTTCAGCTGTTGAATTGAATTGTATGTTACATTAAGGACCTCAAGTAAACTACATACTTACACTAAGAATACATTTGTAATGAAAAAATAATTAGAGATATTTCAGTTTATTGTATGAATAAATTATATCCAGGAACTCATGGATAACAGACAGATATAACTACCTTATAGAGATGCAGTAAAAATGTTTGTGGAAAAAAGAAAAAAAATACTCACAAAAAGTTAGGGATATTTGGCTATTGGTTGAAATTTCAGGGTGAACATAAAATTTCTTGAACATTTTTTCAGATGAACTAAATGAGACCATCTCTTAACTTTAGAATGCACATGTCCAACTGTTCTTTGTTTCAGTACTTGCACAACTTGCTGATCTCTAATAAGGAGCTTAAAGGAAAAATTCACAACAGGCATTTGATCCCTGAATCACCCAATACATTTAGGGGGTCAATTTGATTTGGGATTTAAACAGTCCTCCTCATCATGCTGTTCACATTTTGACATCATGGTACAAGACAAAACCTTACAAACGATCAACAATACCTTGGTATTGCGAATCTGCAGGGTCACAGATGGAAGTGGCCACTTATCTTAGAGTGTCACAGAGTTTCGTCAGCAGGTTGCAAGAGATACAGAGACACTGGAAGAGACACAGAAAGGCAAAGAATTGGATGTCTTTAGGCTATATCACACACTGATGACTGCTTCATTGTAAACAATGCCACGTGGAATGAGATGATGAATGCCACACAACTCCAGGCAAATTTAAGGGCGGTGAGAGGCAACCAAGTGTCACGTCAGACCATTCGTAACCGCTGACATCAGCGTGGTCTGCATGCTAGACGAGCGGCAAGGGAACCTGACCAGGTACAGGCATCATCGTCTTGCATGGGCCAGGGAGCATCTACGCTGGACGAGGGACCAGTGGTCCTCAGTGCTGTTCAGCGATGAAAGTCGATTTGCTATGCATCAGCTAGATCAGGTACCATTCCCGCTTGAAGCCTCACAATGATGAGGTACTGTTGATCAATTGTAAGGTTTTTTCTTGGTCTCATGATGTCAAAATATGAACAGCATGATGAGGACTGATTAGATCCCACTTCAAATTGATCCCCTAAATTTAGTGGGCAATTCAGGCATTAAACACTTGTTGGGAATTTTGCCATTAAGCTCCTTGCTAGAGATGAGTATTGAACAGTTGGACATGTGCATTCTAATGTTAAAAGGTAGTTTCATTAAGTGCATTTGAAAAAAAAATCAAGAAATGTTAAGTCTATTCTGAAGTTTCAACCAAAAGCCAAATATTCTTAACTTTTTGAGAGTAGTGAAAATAAAAAAAACATTAAAAATAAAATAGTTCATGGCCTTTCAGCAATATTGTATGTGATTATACATTGCATACAGCACCCCCAGACAGATGTGCAAGGTGTGAAGCTACAGTCTACAGTTTACTGAAATTATGTTTCTGACAAAGGTTACTCAAGACAGATTTAAGATATATTAACTATATTATATGATTAACTTATACATTACATCTGGGACCCCAAGGAAGACATATCAATGTGTGGTATCTTAGAGTAGTAGTGTGTCGGATGAGATAGGATTAAAGGTTGTAATATCTGTGTTATCTTCATAAGCTACCAAATCCTGTGTAATGTGATACATATACCATGTCATTCTGCCCTATAAACAACACTAGAGGTTAAAGGGGTTGTCTCACTACAAATGTTAGCTTTCAACATGTAGGGAACAATGAATGAAGGCATTTTCCAAATATATTGCTTTGTTCATTTTTCTCTTTTGCTGGGGAGCTACAAATTATTTTATCAGCTTCTGAGGGCTTTCAGATTTCTCTAGTTACTGACTTGGTCTGCCTACTCTCCCCTGCTGATTGTCTTATCTGATAGCAGGGAGTGATGTCATCACACAGGTCCTGGCACAAACTGCTGACAGCCTGTGTGCTATCTGATCTTTCAGACAAAAGACACTAAGTACTACTGTTAACATTAGCTCTGAAGCTTCTAGACTAATTAGCAGAAGTTTGAATACCCTAAATTTATATGCTAATTACCCACAGCCTAACCAGGAAGTGACAGGATACATGAATGAAAGAATGCTACTGGCTCTATGAAACAACTTGGTAAGACAACCCCATTAATGTCTCTGTAAAACCTGTAGCAAGAATGGTTAATGTAGCAGCAGGGATGGGTTTAAGAGATTATAAATTGCCTCAGCCAGGGTTAAGCCAATTGTTCATCAAGGGTTTTACATTTTTGTTCTGTAACTAAGAAGGCCTGCCTTGGGCCCCAGTCCAGAGAGAAGATAGTTTCTCCTAAACTTCTTGCTCTGGGTCGTAGGAGGAAAGCCAGCACAGGTGTCTTAGAAGGAAAGTATGCTAGTGGATGAAGCCCAGGAAAAGGTGGAAGTACATGAGGAGCAAGTAGGCAAATCTTCTCTCTTTATAGTCTGTTGAGTCCTGGTGCCACAGGCCTAGTTCAACCCACCTTGTCACAAAAGGTTCTGGATTTTAAGGGGAGAGTATTTAAGTTCCTAATGGATCATAGATGCTGTGCATTCGGGGCCCATCTTTGTTACAGGTCCTTGTGCATGCTTTTTCCTGCATCATATCATGGACACCTCTAACACTGTCAGGTAGGGAAGCGAACATCTCCAGGAGTGTGTCCTGGGGGAAAACAACACTACACAGCTGCTGGGTGTTAGCGGCTAATTGCAGCTAACACCCGGCGGTTACAGCGCTGTAAAACCCCTTACACAGCACTGCAAAGATGGTCGCGGCATCTAAATCAATGAGAAACGGTGAAGCGCACCGTTCCTCACAGAGATTGGGGCACCCGCGGTGAAATTGTGGGATCCAGATCGCTTCACATGGCAGCGGGAAGCCTTGTGAAGGCTTCCATCCCCACCATGTTTTGAATTTATCCACTTCCAGCCCCAGGCAAGAAGTGGAGAGACCACCATCTTTGTACACCCTAATGCATTGTATATGCAATGCATTAGGCTGTATAAATGATCGCGCCCCATAGTGGTGAAACGCCCTAGGGGGCTCAAAGTTAAAGTAAAAAAAAGTTTTAAAGTGTAAAAAAAATAAAAAAAGTATTAAAAGTTCATATCCCCCCTTTGCCATTTTACAAATAAAAAAAATAATAATTTGGTATTGCCACGTCCGAAAAAGTCAGATCTATTAAAATATAACATAATTTATCCCATACGCTGAACACCGTAGAAGAAAAAAATTCCAAATGCCAAAATTTCGGGATTTTTGGTCACATAAAATTGGAAAGAAATGCCACCTCGCTCACGTCTGTAGATGTTAGTACAAAAAAGTTATTGGCCGCACAAAATGGCGGCGCGGCGCAAATTTCAGAAATAGAAAATGTTTTGAATTTTTTTACAGTACCAAATCATACCAAATCATAATGGAAATCATGCATGTTTGGTATTGCCGGATGCGAATCAACCTGTAGAATACAGATAACACATAATTTTTACTGAAGAATGAACGTCGAAGAAAACAAAACTCCCGCAAACATGGCGCAAATACATTTTATTCACATTTTGCCACACTTCGAATATATTATGGTAATATGAATGACACCATTAGAAAGTACATCTTGTCCTGCAAAATAAAAGCCCTCATATGTCTATGTAGGTGGGAAAATAAAACAGTCACTGTGACCTAATAATATTAACTACTACCCCCATCCTATGCTGACTCCGGCTCATCACAAATGTATGGTTTTTCTGGTGATCAATCCCTCAGCTGCTGCGATCTATTACCATCGCCAGAGCTAAGGGAAAGACAGAAGGAGTTAGCTCCTTATGTCTTTTCACGGTGTAGCAGAGGCGATCGGCGCTGCTGTGTGAAAACCTGACAGTCCAGGAGTGTTGTATGAAACACTTCTGTGCTGTCAGTGACATCACCATGTCCCACAATGCATTGTGGGCATTGCAGGGCATGGTGAGTGACAGTTGCCATTGCTGTGTACTGGTCTTTATTGTATCAGTGATCTAAAGATCACTGATACAATTCCCCTATGTGAATTCCCCTAAGTGAAAAAGGAAAAAAAAAAAAAGGAAAGCACAAGCACAAAAAATCAAATAAAAACACGTACACTGCCCTTTTCCTCTTTCCAAACGCCCGTCGCCCCAAAAAAGATAAAATATAAATAAAGTACACATATTTTGGTATCTTATTGTGTTTAATGACCCACAAAATAAATCTGTCATTTTAATTAATAACACGGTGAACACATAACACTGTAAAAAAAAAAAAAAAAAGACAGCTATTTCATGTAAAACCCTCTCAAAAGACAAAAGGATATTCCTTTTGTCTAGGGGAAAAAGGATTCAACTTCCAGAGGAGAAAAGCCCTTTTCACCATGAGAACTGTAAATCTGTGGAATAGCCTGTCCGAGGAATTGGCCACAGCAAGAAAGTTGTGGGTTTCAAGAAAGGCTTAGATAAGTACCTGAAACAAAAAATGTAATGCCTATGTAGCTGTATAACATTCTAGATCCAGTTTGATGACAATTTTGGGAGCAGAAATTAAATATTAATTAAGGGCAGATCGGTTCTTTTCTTATGGGTTTCAAGTCTTCATCAGTAGAGGAAACTAAGATTAAAAATTTCCTATCCCCTTCACTTCATAATAATAATCTTTATTTATATAGCGCCAACATATTCCGCAGCACTTCATCCACATCTTTTCCCACCCTTGGTCGAACTCGATGGACATAGGTCTTTTTTCAACTGTACTAACTATGTAAACTGCAGTTATTATCAGCAAGCAACTTTCAGTTATCTGAATTGTTTGGAAAAGTGTTAAAAGTGAGTAACCAATTATTGTGTTTAACCCCTTACCACTGCAGCCAGTTTTGATCTTCCTGACATAGCTCCATTTTTGAAATCTGACATGTGTCACTTTATGTGGGAATAACTTTTCGATACTTTTACCTACCAATTCAATGTGATTCAGAGATTGTTTTTTTGTGAAATATTGCACACTCAGTTAGCAAGAAGTTTTGGTCCCTTAGATCCTTGTTTATCTGTGAAAAATGTCAAAATGTTGTGACAATTTTGAAAATTTTGCCATTTTCAAAGTACAAAAATTTCTTCATGTAAGACAGATAGTTATACCACCCAAACTAGTTCATAACTAGCATATACCATATGTCAACTGTATGTTGAAATCATTTTTTAAATGCCTTTTTATTTTTTATGATGTCAGGGGCTAGAAATTTAGTAGTAATTTTTCATATTTTCAAGAAAATTTGCAACATAGATTTTTGTAGGGCTTTGAGAGGGGCCTATATGTTAGATAACGCCACAAATGACTCCATCTAAGAAACTACACCCCTTAAAGTATTCAAAACAGGATTTAGGAAGTTTATTAACCAATTGGTGTTTCACAAAAATTAAAACAAAGTGGAGGTGAAATTTCAAAATTTCACTTTTTTTTAGATGTTCAATTTTTATCCATTATTATCTGGAACATGGTAGATGATAATAGGGAAGTGCAACTCAATATTGATTCCTCAGATTCTGACAATTTATAGAAATCCCATTCGCAAAACTAGTATGCTATTTGACTCAACCACAAGCCTCAGAATAGGAGGAGCACCTACTGGACTGGAGTCTCATTTTTATTATGATTCTCTTTGGGCGGCATTCCAGGTTTGCGGACATGCTAAGGTGCTATAAATGAATAAAAACCCTAAATTAATAAAAACCCCTAAAACGACCCCATATTGGAAACTACTTTCCTTAATGAATATATCCAGGGCTGTAGTAAGTATATCGACCCGACAGGTGTTTAACAAATTTTTTAGCATTAGGCTGTAACATTGAAAAATTTATTTTTTCCAACAATTTGCAATTTTTACCTGAAAATTTTTAAGGAATCCTGGAAAAAAGGTTGGCAATACACTATATGTGGGTGTAAGTTGCTGTTTGTGTGCATGGCAGGGCGTACAAGCAAGGGAGCGCTATTTGGCTTTTGGAACGCAGATTTTGGTGGGTACCATGTCGCAATTGCAGAGCCGCAAAAGAACCAGAACAGGTGAAACATTACAGAAGTCGCCCCATTTTGGATTCAACACACAACAGGGATCTCATTAAGGGTGTATTGTGCAATCTGGGAGAACAGGTTTTCCATAGTTTTTTTTTAGCATTGGGCCATGAAAATTGGGAAGGG
Organism: Phyllomedusa bahiana; assembly: GCA_025379985.1. NCBI lineage: Eukaryota > Metazoa > Chordata > Amphibia > Anura > Hylidae > Phyllomedusa > Phyllomedusa bahiana. The sequence goes on along the minus strand of JAODAL010030215.1, from coordinate 22,334 downwards.
GGGGGGGGGAAACGCAGTTACGCCCCTCTTTTGTGGCCTTCATTTTTAAAAAGTTTGCTGTGCAGGCTAAATGACATGATAACTTTACTATGTGGTTGCTACAATTAGAACAATATCAATTTTATATAGTTTATATGTTTTGTAACTTTTACACAATAGAAATGTGTTTGTAAAAATTTGTGTTTTTTTGTCGTCATAGTCTGACAGCCATAACTTTTTTATTTTTTGTTTTTCTGAAGCTAAATAAGGGCCTATTTTTTGTGTGATGAGTAGCCATTTTCATTGGTACCATTTTGGGGTTCATACGATTCTTTAGTCACTTTTTATCGAGGTTTTTGGGAAGCAGGAGGAACAAAGTACAGCAATTCTGGTAGTGTTTTTTTTATAGCGGTCACCATGCAGTAAAAATGACATGCTAGCTTTACCCAGCAGAACGATATGATTGCAGCGATACCCAATTTGTATATTTTTTTATGTTTTACAGCTTTTACAAAATAAAAGCAATTGAGAGCCATAACTTTTAATTGTTCTGTGTATGGAACTGTGTAGGGGCCTTTTTTGTGGGATGAGTTGATGTTTCTATTTTGGGGGGTACAAGACTTTTTAATCGCTTCTAAAACCATTTTTTTGGAAGGCAGAGTGAAGAAAATACAGCAATCCTGGTAGTGTTTTTTTATTTCTATTATTAAAAGCGCTCACTATGCAGTATACGTGACATGTTAGTTTTACTCTGTGGATCGACAGGATTAGGGCATGTCCCCATGGCACGGGTTTACGGCCAGTTTTTCAGGTGGTTTGCCGTTTTGCAGAATGCCTGAAAAACCGGCCAAAAATGAGCAGAACGGGGTGCTATGGAAAACCCGTGCAGCAGTCCCCACTGCACGGGTTTTCCGCCCGGTGGTTTTTCCGCCCCCGGGCCACCCGAAAAACATAGATCATGTATATTCTTCTGTCTGGTTTCTGGAGGGAATATTTGCATCTCCATGTGAAGGGGGAAGGCTTTTCTCCGCTCATCGCGGAGAAAAGTTGCCCCTCCCCGCGGCCGTCGGGACGGTTGCAAAACAGGATACACCGGCCGGTAAACAGCCATGTAAACGGCACCTTATAGTTTTTCTATGTTGTAGCACTTTTTTTCTTAAAAAAAAAATGTTTATACTGTATAAAACAATTGTTACAGGTGTCCCCGCTCCCTGCACTGTGGGTCGTGGACGCCTCCGTGTCTCTCCCCCTGCTGCTCCGGACATGGGTGGAACCGCAACTCGCATGTCGGGCCGCGGGCACAGTCGTAACGATCTGTCCCGTGCTTGTACTCACCTTTTTTTGAGGGATGAACTTATGTTTCTATGGTACCACTTTGGTGCTTATATGACTTTTTGATTCCATTCCATTTTTTGTGCTGAGGGATGAATGAAAATCGCAATTCTGGGACTTTTTTAAAATTCTGTTCATTGTGTGGCTTAAATAACATGACAGCTTTATATGCTAGATCGTTACGCACATGGCAATACCAAATATGCTTTATTTACTTTTGGCGAGTGGCATTTGGAAAGGGGAAATGGCGGTGTTTTTATTTCATTTTTTTGTTTGTGTTTTCCTTTTTTTCACTTTATTTTTACTTGTCTCCATAGGGGATCTGTATCAATGATTTTCAGATCACTGTTACAGTGCATAGCAGTACTGTTACGCATTGTAACTCTCAATTACTATGCCAGACCATGCCCTTAGGGCAGGGGCGGGTGTAGTTAAGTTAAGTCACGGGTAACCCAGGGAGAACATCAGCAGCCGCTATTGTTTGCAGACAGACAGAGCTCCCTCCCTTTGTCTTAACCTAAGCTGCTGCGGTCACTATTGACTGCAGCAGCTATGGGGTTAATCTCCCATCACCGGAGTGAGCTCCGATCGTGGGTGACACAGTATGGGAGCAGCTGTTATATAAAGCTGGTTCCATGCTGAGATCTTGTGGGCTCCACTTGTGAGCCTGTACGATGTCCAGGAAGTACCCATATGTCCATTTGCGGGAACACCTTCCAAGCTAGGATGTAAGGGTACGTCAATGTCAGTAAGGGGTTAAAGTTTTGCGGATTATAAGCCCAATAATGGATTACTCCATTGTAACACCTTTCCAAACAATTTAGATAACTGAAAGAAGCTTGCTGGTTATAAAGGTAGTTTAATTGAAGTGTAGTATCGCAAGTGAAATAACGCACCACAACCGCACAGTGTAAAAGCAGCCTTACCCTCAGAAAAGAGGAGCCATGGTATAATGTATGGTTTCTACAACTTACGTTGCAGTGCTGCAATTCATCAAGTCTGGAGCCCCAAGTTGTTTTGAATGTTTCATTTCCCCATTCATAAAATATACATTTCAAGTAATTAATAATTAAATCTGATAAGAAAAGATTCTAAATTAAAGAAGAATGTTTCAAGGTTTACCTAATAATCAATATTCATTACACAGTTATTGACCATAGGATTGACCATAGCCACAGGGCATGCTAACAAAGTACAACTCATACACCATCTAGATACATTTCACACTGGTTTCCAGAGATCATTTGAATCTAAATGCAAATCCTGCACTTACTGATTTCAGACAATGCAGTCTCCATTATCAACATGTTTTGTGAATTTCACCTTGATATGGTATGTTTTATATTCCATCAATTAATTTCAGGTACTGATTTACATATATAGCATTGAAATCAAGAATCATTTATTAAAATACATTGTATGTTCTGGCTATATGCACTGATCTACAAAAACATTAGAACCCCTACATATGTAGCTAATAAAAATGGATTATTTTGTGACGGCAGCAGGTGAATGGTTAAATTGATTAACTGCATCAACTGCATCAAAAACACATGTATTTCTCTATTTTTTTGGTAATTTGTAATTGACTCTAATTTCTCATACAGGTGAAATTGGGGTGAACTAAAAATTGCATAAGTTTTTCAATTGCTTGCATTTTTGTTTCATTTGTGCTGAGTTTTTCAGCTGCAGCGTGTGAATCCATCCTTAGGGAGGAAAAATGGATAAGCATAAGCATTTGAGTGACTGACAAATATTTTAACTATATAAATAGTAAAAAGTTTAAAACTGAAAATGTTAGTCCTTTGAAAAGTAGTGAGGCAGGTATTGTAGAGGGCGATGAGGAGAAAGCAAACCTATTAAAAAATTTTCTCCACTGTATTTACCAAGGAAAATTACCTTCCTGTTGATGATCAGAGGGATGAGGTAATCTCCACCTTAAATGTTTCTTGTTTAACCCAGGATGAAGTGCAGCTCTGCCTTAGAAAGATTAAAATAGACAAATCACCAAGCCTGATGGTATACACCCCCACATCCTAAGGGAATTAGGTAATGTGATAGACATGCCTGTATTTTTAATATTTACGGACTGTCTAATAATGGGGTATGTCCCAAAGGATTGGTGCATAGAAAATGTGGTGTCAGTATTCAAAAAGGAGTTGAAAAGTGCTCCTGGAAATTATAGGCCGGGAAATTTAACCTCTGTTATAGGCAAAATGACTAAAGGTTTTCTAAGAGATGCTATACTGGAGTATAAATGTTTAACACCATTCTAGCTTAGGTTTATGAAGGATGAGTCCTGTCAAATTAATTTCATCAGATTCTATGAGGAGGTTAATTCTAGACTGAAATGGGGTGAGGCACTGGATGTCAAATATCTAGATTTTTCTAAAGCATTTGATACTGTGCCACAAAAAAAGTTGGTAAGTAAAATGAGAATGCTTGGACTGGGGGAAAATGTTTGCAAATGGGTAAGTAACTGGCTAAGTGATAGAAAACAAAGGGTGGTGATTAATGGTACATACATGGACTGGTTTACTGTTACTAGTGGGGTACCGCAAGGGTCAGTATTGAGCCCTATTCTTTTAAATATATTCATAAACGACCTTACAGAAGGTTTGTAAAGTAGAATATCAATCATTGCAGATCATACTAAGTTCTGTAAAGTAATCAACACAATAGAGGATAAAATTTTATTACAAAGGGATCTGGATAAGTTGGAGGCCTGGGAAATGGCAGATGAGATTTAACACAGATAAATGAAAGGTTATGTATGTGGGAAGGAAAAATCTATTCCATGATTACTGGTTAAACGGAAAAACTCTGGGCAAAAGTGACATGGAGAAGGACTAGGGAGTCTTAGTGTACAGTAAACTTAATTGTAGCAGCCAGTGTCAGGCAGCAGCTGCTAAAGCAAATAGGATCATTGGGTGTATTAAAAGGTGCATAGAGGCACATAAGGAGAACATCATTCTCCCATTTTACAAGTCACTGGTCAGACCACACATGGAAATCTGTGTACAGTTTTGGGCATCAGTTCACAGGAAAGACATTGTAGAGCTTGAACAGGTTCGAAGGCAGGCAATGAGAGCAATAAAAGGAACGGGAGGACTGCAATACCCATAAAGATTAGAAAGATTGGGGTTATTTAGTTTAGAGAAAAGACGACTTTGGGGGACATAATAAATATGTTTACCTACATAGATCTCTGCCAAGATCTATTTATACCCAGGACTGTATCCAGACAAAGGGGGAATCCACTACGTCTTGAGGAAAGAAGGTTTCTACATAAACATAGAAAGGGATTCTTTACTGTAAGAGCAGTGAAATTGTGGAAGTCTCTGCCAGAGGAACTTGTCATGGCGAATTCAGTAACAGAATTCAAAAAGGGTCTGCATGTGTTTCTACAGTGTAATAGTATAACAAGTTATAGTAACCTGGATTCTGAATAAGGGTAATTGTGATGACAAGATGCTTGATAAAGAGGGCATGTCACTCGAAATGTAGCAACATGCCGCTGGAATAGCACTCTACAAGCAAATGCTCCTCATCTCTGAAAGAACTTTGCTGACCTATCGCAAGATTATATGATTTAAATATCCTTCAAAATTTTGATGATTGTAAGGAACACAGGTTTATAATGTGACTTAATGTGCTGGAAAAAGTGAGTAAAGAAAAGCCTGAATGCAATAAAGAACATCATTGAATATTTATATGAAAATATTTGTCTTAGTGCGTGAAGACATAGAGCAGGGTGATTTTTCTTTAAGATATGTTAATTTATGGAGAGAGCGGGACCTCTGTTTACTACTGAGATACCTGGGTTTCTAAATCTACCTACCTAACTGGTGCCTAAATATCACCTACCTACCTAACTGGGGCCTATCACAGTACCTGAGGCCTGCCTAACTTCCTTCCTGAGGCCTTCCATCTTACCTACCTAGGGACTACCTACCTACCTAAGACCTAAGACCTACCTAGCAAACTACCTAGGGCCTACCAACCTACCTACCTGGGGCCTTGCCCATTTACCTGTCTACCTAGGGTTCTGCCTACTGTGTTTCCCCGAAAATAAGAAATATTGCTGAAAATAAGACATAGCGGAAGTCATTGCTGTAGCTCCCCATACACAGGGCCATCCCTAAGGGCAGGCATAGAGAAAGGTGGGGTGGGGGATGGGGGGAGTGTGTTCCCAAGCCTGCCCACCCCGAGAAACAGCCCTGGGAAATATTGTCTTAGCAGAGGGGTGAAGGACCTGTGCAGGGAGGTCATGTGACTGTGATGTCACCACAGGTCCCGAAAATCCCAGGAGAGGAGACAGAAAGTGAACAAGTAAGAGAGGGATGGGAGGGAGAACAGAGCAATGATACTGACACACACACATTCAGTGGATGGCTGATGGGGGCATGCTGGAACTTCTAGTTCTACAAGTCCCAGCATGACACATTTGCCATTCTTTGAGATAAGTCACTGCAGCTGCCATAAAATGTCCTTTACATACATATATCCTATGGTTTGTGATTCTAAACTTTAAGATACATATATACACGCACACACACTCTAGCATAGCATGCTATAATTTATTCATGGAAAAATAAGACATACCCTGAAAATAAGACATAGTGCATCTTTAGGAGCAAAAATGAATATGAGAAACTGTCTTATTTTTGGGGAAACAGGGTATCTATCTACCTGAAGCCCCTACCTACCTACCTGCCTATCAATATGATTCTGAGGGGTAAAGACCATAAATGTAGCATAATCTCCAGGGGGTTTGTCCTTTTTTCCATCCCAGCCCCCTAGGAGACTGTGCCTTTAAGTTATGACCTGCACCCGCTCTCCCACCCATGGAAAGTTTGTATAGAAATAGGGGGAGGTGACTGAGGTGCTGGAAGAGTGGATATTTGTGTGCAAATGCTGCAGGGATGAGGATATTTGCACACAAATTCTGGAAATGGTTCAGAAGAAAAGGGAACGTGAACGACTCGTCACTTGTGAGTAACTTCGATGTATTAACTTATATGTCTGCAGCGCCTGTGTACACTGGTAGCTACCACTGTATGATCATTGTATAACTGTAACATTGGTCTTTGCATACTGATCTTTATTCAGTAATAGTATAGTGGTTTAACTTAGTCACTATGTGGTGGTAATTTGTGGTCGTTTTCTGATGGTATAATCAGGTCCTTATGTAGTAGAGTTATTGGTAATATTGGTCTTGGGATTTAAGTATTTGCTTGGTAGCAGTATGACGGTGATATGTATGGTGTATTATTTGCTCTTTGGTAGTAACTGCATAACTATGATTAAGTACTGGTAAATGTTTATGGCCAGGGAGGGGCCCATCCAAAAGTTTGCTATAGGGCCCATGCTTCTCTAGTTACACACCTGCATTAACCCCTCCTCTGCCCACCAATAGGGTGGGTATTACTTAATCCTATACAGCCCTTCACAACCAAAGATCCTCACACTAACCCATCCCTGTCCTAAACTATCTGGGGGGGAAACAAGTGGTTCTGAGGAACTGGGTCAAAACAAGATTTTGACCAAATTCCCCTAAATTCAGTTGTGACTGTTTCTTGAGATGTGCTTCTAACTGGATAATTAGGCACTGACATGTGCATGGGCATCTACAATGCCCTGTTCAGCCATTAAGCATCCCCATCATGACCCTTACACCATTATGTGTACTTTGGTCTGTCTATGAAAGGCCAGACTGGCATCTCTGAGCAGAAATGGGGATAGGTGATTATATTTCACTTACACAAGGGGCTCTCCTGTTTTCAGGGGGACACCAAGGGCGACATGTATGAATCTCGCCGGGTCGGGGCGCACCTTTCCGCCAGTTTCCCGGCGGAATCTGCGCCTGATTTATGTCGGGGCCGGTGCGCGCTCATACATCCTATGTAAAGTCCGCCGCTTCTCGCCTGTGTGTTAGGCGCAGTGCGGGACTGAGGCGCAGTGCGGCGCTGCGCCTATGATACGGCACCGGAGGTAGTGCGGTCATACATGCGGGGGAAAGTCCGCCGCGCCTGGCCAGTGTGTGGGGCGCAGTGCAGGGACCGAGGCGCAGTGCGGCGCTGCGCCTAAGATTCGCCGTCCGAGGCGGTGCGCTCATACATGCGGGGAAAAGTTCCCTGCGCCTCGCCAGTGTGTGTGGGGCACAGTGCGGGGACATGGATGCACTGCGGGACTTAGGCGCCGTGCGGGACTGCGCCGAAAAACAGTTCCGATGCCAGACAGGCTGGAACAGCGAGAAATCATTCCACATGTCGGTGCGGAGTATGAATCAAAAATCGCCTTTATAAAGGCGTTCAACATTCTCAGAAAAGAGCTGAAACCTCAAAAATAAAAAATACATCAAACAAAATCACTTTCCAAATATCCTAATTCAAGAATTAGGATATTGGAAATTGCTGGGAAATACAGTAATTCAAATTCTGAAAGCTATTCTGATTGGTCGGCATAAACCGGCCAATCAGAATAGGAGCGAAAGTGAACCATTAAAACCTATGGGGAAGTTTAGACCAATCAGAATCCACGGCGGGATAGTTCAAAATACAGTAAAAATGCTGAAAAGAGCTGATTGGCTGAGCTAGCAGGGGCTCGGCTAGCTCAGCCAATCAGAATAGGAGCGACAGAGACCCATTCTAGTCTATGGAGAAGTTTAGACCAATCAAATCCACGGCGGGACAGTTCAAAATACAGTAAAAATGCTGAAAAGAGCTGATTGGCTGAGCTACGGGGCTCGGCTAGCTCAGCCAATCAGAATAGGAGCGACAGAGACCCATTAAAACCTATGGAGAATTATTGACCAATCAGAATAGGAGCGACAAAGACCCATTCTAGTCTATGGAGAAGTTTAGACCAATCAGAATCCACGGCGGGACAATTCAAAATACAGTAAAAATGCTGAAAAGAGCTGATTGGCTGAGCTAGCGGGGGCTTGGCTATCCCAGCCAATCAGAGCGCGAGCTACTTCTCCCATTATAGTCTATGGAGAGATGGGCGCACTGAAATCTCGGCGCTCAGCGCCGTGCAGCATGAAGTATTAATCAAAAAATTATTTTTATTAAATGTAAAACATTATCAGATAAAGCGCTGAAACCTTCTATAAACTTAAATCAATTAAATCCCGAACAACGCGTTTGTCGCCGAGACCGGCGCTACATAAGGAATTGCAATAGAGAGAATTGTCGGGAAATACAGTAATTCCAATTGTGTAAGCTATTCTCATTGTCGGCAGAAGCCAGCCAATCAGAATAGGAGCGACAAAGACCCATTATATCCTATGAGAAGTTTGGACCAATCAGAATAGGAGACGACAGTGGCACATTCTAACCTATGAAGGATATTAACCAATCAGAATAGGAGCGACAAAGTCCCATTATATCCTATGGAGAGTTTGGACCAGTCACAATCAAACGCGGGACAGTTCAAAATACAGAAAAAAAAAAGGAAAGAGCTGATTGGCTGAGCTAGCAGGGGCTTGGCTATCCCGGCCAATCAGAGCGCGAGCTACTTCTCCCATTATAGTCTATAGAGAGATGTGCGCTCTGAAATCTCGGCGCTCAGCGCCGTGCAGCATGAAGTATTAATAAAAAAAATATTTTTATTAAATGTAAAACATTATCAGATAAAGAGCCGAACCCTTCTTTACAAATAAAGCAGTTAAAAACCCGAACAACGTGTTTGTCGCCGAGACCGGCGCTACATAGGAAATTGCAATAGAGAGAATTGCCGGGAAATACAGTAATTCAAATTGTTTAAGCTATTCTCATTGGTCGGCATAAACCAGCCAATCAGAATAGGAGCGACAATGTCCCATTATAACCTATGGAGGAGAATTGACCAATCAGAATAGGAGCGACAATGTCCCATTATATCCTATGGAGAAAAATTGACCAATCATATTGAAAGGCGGGACAATTCAAAATACAGTAAAAATGCAGAAACGAGCTGATTGGTTGAAGCGGCGGGGGCTCGTCCAGCTTAGCCAATCAGCGCGCGAGCTACTTTCTCATAGAGTTCTATGGGGAAAAGAAATTCTGAGCACGCTCTATGATTGGCTAAGTTAAAAGAGGCGCCGTTATTTGGACCAATGGGAGAGCGAGCGACGCTTCTATGGGTTTTCTAATGCAATCTGAAATAAAACTGTACATGGCTGAAATCAAATTATAACACTACAGAAGTTGTCAAGATGTGTATATAAAATGAATGATAATATGGGGGTAAAGAAAAAAAAAATTTAATCAATAACATCAGGTTTATTTCTTTATTTTCGTTGCACCCATACTATTGATCCTTGGCTAAGGAAAATAAAGAAATAAACATGATTTTACTGATTTAATATTTTTTTTTCGTTACCCCATATTATTATTCGTTTTATATACACATCGGGACAACTTCTGTAGTGTTATAATTTGATTTCGGCCATGTACAGTTTTATTTCAGATTGCATTAGAAAACCCATAGGAGCGTCGCTCGCTCTCCCATTGGTCCAAAAAATGGCGCCTCTTTTAACTCAGCCAATCACAGAGCGCGCTCAGAATTTCTTTTCCCCATAGAACTCTATGAGAAAGTAGCTCGCGCGCTGATTGGCTAAGCTGGACGAGCCCCCGCCGCTTCAACCAATCAGCTCGTTTCTGCATTTTTACTGTATTTTGAACTGTCCCGCCTTTGAATAGATTGGTCAATTTTCTCCATAGGATATAATGGACATTGTCGCTCCTATTCTGATTGGTCAATTCTCCTCCATAGGTTTTAATGGGACATTGTCGCTCCTATCTGATTGGCTGGTTTATGCCGACCAATGAGAATAGCTTAAACAATTTGAATTACTGTATTTCCCGGCAATTCTCTCTATTGCAATTCCCTATGTAGCGCCGGTCTCGGCGACAAACGCGTTGTTCGAGTTTTAACTGCTTTATATGTAAAGAAGGGTTTGGCTCTTTATCTGATAATGTTTTACATTTAATAAAAATAATTTTTTGATTAATACTTCATGCCGCACGGCGCTGAGTGCCGAGATTTCAGTGCGCCCATCTCTCCATAGACTATAATGGGAGAAGTAGCTCGCGCTCTGATTGACTGGGCTAGCCAAGCCCCCGCTAGCTCAGCCAATCAGCTCTTTTCTGTCTTTTTACTGTATTTTGAATTATCCCGCCGTGGATTCTGATTGGTCTTAACTTCTCCATAGACTAGAATGGGTCTTGTCGCTCCTATTCTGATTGGTCAATAATTCTCCATAGGTTTTAATGGGTCTCTGTCGCTCCTATTCTGATTGGCCGGTTTATGCCGACCAATGAGAATAGGTTTCAGAATTTGAATTACTGTATTTCCCGGCAATTTACAATATCATAATTCTTGATATTGCGCCGTTCTAGAGTTTTGGAAAGTGATTTTTTTTTAATTATGTTTATTTTTTATGTTCAGCTCTCTTCTGACACTGTTGTCCGCCTTTATAAAGGCGATTTTTTCGGAATCATACTCCTGCTGCACGGAGCGGAGCGCCGAGATTTCTGTCGCGATCTTCTATGTTTCCTCGCATGTTCCGATCCTGCTTCACTTCGCCTCTGCCAGAGCATTTAGACCAAAATAAACTAGGTCTGCCTGTCAGAGCTGCCGAGCGCTGCAATGCGTCGCAGTTTGCCGACTTGCGATCATACATGCCTCGAAGTTTTCGAGTACGCCGCGTCCCGCCCCGGAACGCCTACCCCGCACCCACACCGCGCCCACTGCCCGCCCTGTCATGCGGGGCGCAGCTGAAAGTGGCGAACGCTGTGCCTAACACTGAATCCCCGCGTCCGACAGCGGGATTCGGGCCGGGAGGCGCAGTATACGCCAAAAAACGGGCGAAAAGCCCGATCATACATGTCGCCCAAAATGTATAATTCACTTCAGGGGCACAGTGTATAACACTATGAATTCCAGGGACACAGAGTGTTTCATAATTAACTTTATGTGTATTAAAATTAATTTTGGAGGGTATGAGGGGAATATAGTCTCAAGGGGCACACATATAGAATTCATTTCAATTGTACAGTGTGTAATATAATTCATTTCAGGGAGTACAGTGTAAACCATTGATATTAATTTCTTGGGGGCACAGTGCATGTTATAATTACTGTCTTAAGATGCAATATGTCATATAATTAATTTTAGGGGTTACAGTGTCATACTGCAACTCAACTTAAGTAGTTGCCTTCACTGTGTTCTTTTTTTTTTTCAAATTCAAAAAGAACTTTATTAAAGTCAGAGATGGATACAAAAACATATTACGCGTAGCAAGAACAGTGATCATTTTCCAACAGGCATTTCAATAGAATGTAGCATAGTGGAGACACCAGACAGTAAGGTGCACTTGGATCCACATTTGAACAGAGGTATGCACGCTTGTAAATACAGACAATCTGAGCATATGTGAGGGTGTTGAGAGTCTCCAAGCAGGAGAGGTTCCCTACCGCCAGGATCTCCGAAATGGGAGCTCGGCTTCACTTCACAAGAGGTGTTGGAAATTGAGCTCATCCATTACCAGGTATAGAACAGGTTGGGACTCCGCATATAATAAGGAGAAAAAAAAAAAAACAATAACCTAAAAAGAACGGGGTCGGTCGGTCTCACCAGGGTGTGGGATGATAAAACTGGTGCAGTCGGTCACCATCCCCAACAAGCAAGAGGCAGACATTGGAGAAGGAGATGAAAGGATACCTCAGCAGGAAGAGGGTAGAGATGGTTTGGCAAAAAGTAAACCCGTCCCCCAGATCCGAAGGGTTTTTTGCAAAGTTTAGGAGGAGAGTCTTTTTCGGGTTCCTCCAAGTTGTGTACGGGACCTCCCAGCCTTTGAGATAGGGGCCCACTGTAGACTTCCCCCGTCTGGGAAAACCCAGTTTTTGCTGCCAAAAGGGAGGAATGGAGAGATGAGTTCGAGATGGGGGGTCGGGAGAGGACCTGAAAGAGGAGCAGAGCGGCGGATCTTTGCCAGCCTAACCCTGAAATTTGAGTATATGGGGGACCAAAATTTGCTCCAAAAGGACTGGTCTCAGGGCAGCTCCACCAATAGGGGTCATTGTGCCCCTTGTTTGGCAGGCCAGCAAATTTTGGAAACCCGGATAGAGAGAGTGAAAAATGCGGGGACTCTGTACCAGGGGGTAACAATTATAATTAAGTTTTTGGGGCCCTTTTTAAGAGAAACTTAGGGGAAAGGGAAAAAACATTTTCCTCCAGCCCCCCTTCCCAACCTCTCCCCAATTCCCCCTTTTCCAACCCCCGGGAAAGGGGGAATTCGGTTTCAACCGGGGTTTGAGCGGCCAAAGACCCTTAGAGGGGCCTTGCCTGGGGAACCCTGCAAAACCACTCCTCAAAAGGTGAAAGGGGTTAATTTTAGTGTGGATTTGAGCCTGGGGGTAGATACCAGCGGGTAAAAAAAAATTAAAAAACTTATCGAGGAACCCACAAGCTCTTGATAGTTTTCGGGGAGTTTCCAGCACCCGTCTTGAAAACTGTGGAGATGGGGGGGCCCCCAAAAATTCCAAACCCAAGGAGTTTTAGTGATTTTGGTACAACGGGGTTACCTTTTTTTGGTGTACATGGGCCTCCAGGACGGAAAAAACCCCCTTTTTTGGGGGGTATTTCCGCATACAAAATTGGGTTTTGGGTCACAAGGGGACCCGGTCGATAATTTTTTTGGGGCATTTTTGTGACCGGCACCCGGGGAAGGCGAACGTGGGCCCGTAATAACGACTCAAGTTCCCCCGGTTTCGAAAAACATTATGGAAGGATAGCATTTGGGTCATGGTTCTGCTAGATAGTGGGCTTGGGGGCTGAAGGGGCCGTCCCCCCTCCTTTTGGGCCTGATGAGGGTCGCATAAGCAGCGGGGGCGTTTCGGGGCCCACACAAAATTAAGATCATTTTGGAAGGGCAATGAAAAAGGGGTTTGGATATTTACTGGGATGCCGGAAAAAGATAGAAAAGGCAGGGGGGACATTCATTTTTTAATTTGATACGCCCTACCCAACCAAAAGTCCTTTTTGTCCCCTTCAAGGCGCCACTCAGTTAGGAGATGGAGAAAAATTTAAGCCAAATGTTTCCCCAAAATCGGGAGTGTCCCCCCCAGGACTTAAAAAAGAGGTGGCCCACGGGGGGGAAAGAGGACCTCAACTGTGTAGAGGCCGCCCTCAAAAATAGCAAGGCTACACTTTTGACATATTGTTTTTTTGGGCTGAACGTAAAATTGTTAAAGAGTCTTGGGGCTGCCGGCAAGGCTCTAAGGGGTTGCAAGATGAGCAGGGGGTCATCCGCAAATTTGCCGAGCACCCACTTGGCGGTTTGGCAACGGGATCCCTCGGATAAGTCAAGATGCCCATTGAAAAGACAAAACAAACTCCCGCCTGGTCCATTTTTATAAAAAAAAGGGGAAGAAATTCCCCTTAACTCTTTTTTGCGCCTGGGGGAAAAAGGAAGGGCATATCATCATCTTGTGGTCCCAGCCAACTTCCTTACGCTGTAAAACGCCCAGGTCCCCCTTTAAAACGCCTTTCGGCGTCCAGAAAAGTAAGACACGGGGATTTAGTAAGTGAAATTGGATTTGGTGTTTTCGGGGTATTATCCCCCGCCTCCCTAGAAGGGACAAACCCCCCCGGCCCCAAGTGTAGAGCAATCAAAAGGGGGGTGACCTCAACGCGATCTTTTTTGGCAAAGAGCTTGGCCGGTTAAATTTTGAAGAGTTTGGGCAAAACTTGGCCCACAAGCGGGGATCCTTCCCTCCTTGGTTTCACTGTAATAAAGCTCGCGGGAAAGTGGGTCAAAATTGGCCCGGGGATATCTCTTTTAAAGGCCCCCCGAAGAGGGGTCATAGCTCGCCCATTCGGTTTTGTAGAAGTAAATTTTGCCATCCGGCCCCCGGGATTTTTTCCTGCGGGGGGGCCCCAAGTTTGCCCTTTTTTTCTTCCGATCCAAATGGCCCTCGGAAGGGGGGAGTAGAATTTTAAAGGGGGGGGGGGTAAGGTAGGTGTTTTTAAAGCCGCCTTAAAGCCCCGTGAGTCCCCGCACCATTGGGGGAGGGATTATATAGTCCAGTTGTATTTATGAATTTTGAGGAAACCCTGGTGAGGTGGGCTGGCGCGTCGACCAGTGATGGAGGGTTTGAACAAGAGGCTCGTTTGTCCCAAAGGCAGGGCCAGGCATTTGCCGGGGTTTTTGTCCAAGTGTAATAGGAGTGGGGCCAAAGTGGGGGTTACTTATGTTTGGTTCATCAACGCAGAATCTCGGGGGTTTTAGTATAAACCCCTGAGGTTTGCCCCAAAGCCCGGGGCTTTGGTCGTTTCAAGGGATTCAGTTTCTCCCGTGAGGGTTTGCAATTTGTGCCCCCTCTTCTTTTGTCCGCCCTTTTTTTTTGGGGACCCCCGGGACATTTAAATTCCCCATTTAACGGGGGGCTAGTATTATGTAGAATGCGTGAGGCGGAATAGTCAATCGTGTCTTTCAAGCCCCAGGAAAAGTGGTCGGACGCGGGATTATTTAATTTCCTGAAAAGGGGGCCTTGCTACATCGAGGGAAAATTTATATCGCAATGTACTGGGGCTTTGGTCTAGTGTAAAAGTTCCCAAATGAAGGAGTGGGAGATGAGGTAGAGGGTGGGCCGGGAAATATAACTATTTACTATGGTTTTGTGTGGGGGGGGAAAAGAAGTGAAACCCCTATTTTGGGATGAAGGAGACCCAGAATCTCCATTGCTGTGGAAGTAATTTACAGATTCTACTGGGGGCACTCGGTCAGGGCAGAGCGACCCCCCCAAAGTGTCCTTGGGGTTGAGGCCGGGTTAAATCCACAAAGGATGGTTGTCCCAAAACAAACCTGGGGGTCTATGTTTTAGAGAAAAAGGACAGTCCTGAGCGGGGGCATAAATGTTGGGGAGCGTTAAGTACGACCTTGGATCTGATTTGACAACAGGTTTTGCGGGCATCAGTATCCTTATAAATCCCGAATCTGAACGGCAATGATTTTTGAAAAAGATTGCGACGCCCTTTTTTTTTGGGAATCGAGTTACTGCTATGGTCCAGGCAGGGAAAACCCATTTCGGAACCCCGAAAATGGGCGTCCAGCAGGGAGTCCTTTTAGGAAGACGATGGTCCCCTTTCTTTGGAAAATAAAGGATTGAGCCTTTCCCCGGGTACATTAAAAACCCCTTTACATTGGGGGATGTAAACCCAATACTAGCCCAAAAAGGGGGAGTGGGGGGGAGGCCCCGATGGAAAATACCCAAAAAAAGCCGGTTGTTAAAAGGGTTGAGACCCCACTCGGGGGAAAAGGAAGTGCAAAAGGAAAAAGGGTTCAAAAAAAAAGGCCCATAGAATCAGGCCCAAAACCTCAATGAGCAAAAAAATAGTTCAAGGGCCCAAAAGTGGCAAATGGCATTCCCCGGGGCATGGGGGGGAAAAATTTCACACAAGGGGTCACGGATATTGGAAGAAAAAAGCAAACCCACGACCAGGACGCACAGGGAAAGAGGAGTTTAAATTTGGGGGCTGGCAGAGACAGGGCCCCCCCTACTCCCCCGGGGGGATGGGGCAAGATAATCCCTCCTCATCCCCAACATTTTCTAACAGCAATACACAGTATCTAACCCCTCACCCCACCGCTTGGTTGCATAGGGGAGATGGCGATGGGGGGAATGGCCCCTTTTAAATCTATAGATATCCATCCCCAAAACCCTCCTCCAGGGGTAGATATAGCGTCCAAAGAGTTCGGGTCAATCAGATTTTTATCATCGGGTCATATAACATTATGTTTTCGGGGTTTAAAAAGGGAAAAAAGGCCAGGCCGTCCCCTCCTTTAAGGGCTGCATGGCATAAACCAATCCCCCTCCCCCCGACGTGTCATCATGTACACAAAATCTGATCCAGTCATCCCTTGCTATGGTGTGCTGGCGAGATGAGCATGGGGGGGGCGGTCCCAAAAATTCAGCAGACCTCCCCGTCCACCCCGTTCCCCATGGTTGACCCCAAAAAGTTTTAAAGGATATCTGGGAGCAAAAAAAGTTGTAAAGGGATAAACATAGAGAATAAAACACCCGTGAAGGAAAAAGGGAGGGTTTTGAGGGGCCCGCGTCAATATGACAAAATCAGCGGAGAGAGAAAAGAGAGAATCAGGGTAATAAACAGCTTTTAAAAATCTGATTGGGGTTCCTCCATAAACTCGCGGTGGGAAACCCTTTGGGGGAGGGATCAGGGCTGCCCCACCCCGTCGGGGGTCTTTGGAGTTTCGGCAGGTCCGTTGCATAGCCGTAAACTGCTGAGTCCCAGGGGGATTTTCCCAGGTACAGAAGGTCCGTTTCCTTTGGGGCTTCCCCTTGGCGGGTCTCTCGGGAGCCCAAGGGGGCTAAGAAAGGGCGGGAGGTCGTAGGGCGCGGGGGTACCGAAGTTTGTCTCTGTGTTGGGGCCGATTGAGAAGGGGGAAACCCCCCGCGGTAGGGATACCCCGTCCTGCAAAATTGACAACAGGGCTTGACGGGCTCGTAGGGGGGGTTCTCCCAGAGAGGTTTCCCCAAAAAAATCGAGCCGCATACCTTAAAACGATTTTCGCATAAGGCGGGGCTTGCGATTTTTTCCTCTTTTTAGGGGATACCTGTGTATTTTGCAGATTTGTCCCCGTACGGGGGCTTGGCTTGCGGGGGAGGGGCCCTATGGGTCGGTCAAATTTTTACTCCATCCCTCTGGCCTCCCCAAAGGAAAAAATTAAAAACTTTTTTTTAATTGGAATAAGTTTGCGGGTTTTTAAAGATTGATAGACCTTGATCCCAAAATTATTCCGCGCTGCGGTTTTTTTTAAGTCGCCAGTGAGCTACCGCTCGTAATCGGTTCTTTGGGCCGAAGGACGTTTTTAAAGCAGCAATTGGACTTGTAATTTTTCGGTCATTCCCCTGTGAAACCCCCTGTTTTAGGTCGTAAATTTCAGCCGAAACCCGGGAAACAGATCCGTTCCATGTGGGCGAAAAACCTGAGCCATTTCTCATTCCCCTTTTAGTTGGAATAAGGAAGGAGCGCTTTAAGCTCAGGGGGGGCCCCAAGGCCCGGGGGGGCTTTTCCCCAAGGGGTAGAACTGAGGCCCGAGCTGGGTAGAGACCCCCAGGCAGGGCTCCCCATGGGGGAACTTGGGTCGGGCCCAGGGGATTAGAGGGGGGACCCAAGTGGGAGAGTTTAGAGGGGGCCCCTGGTGAACCGAGGGGGTGGCGAGGGGGGTTGGGCCATCCCAAGGGGGGTGTTGATTTGGGGGCCAGAAATTTGGGGCCCTTTTTCTTCGATGGCAGGCCTTGTGTGGATTTGGCTATAGGGGCCTGGGGGGCCGAAAAGGCAATGCATTTGTGGGGCATAGCAGGAGAAGGGGCCCGAGAGGAATGTCCCCTCCCCTGCGTTGCTCTTGGGGCTGCACAACCGGGGCCCGTAGAGGAGGGGTTTTGGCCCCGGGGGCTCCTCTTTTGTAAGGGTTGGGGGGGCTCGCAGCCCACTGTCCAGGGGAACGGGTTTCCCCAAGTGAAGCAGTGTGTAGTGGGCGTTATTAATTTCAGGCAGCAGGGAAAAGGGCCTTGACCCCCCCTTTGAAATGAGGCCCTTTACGACGACCCCCCCCGGCTGCTACAGCCCCGGCGTGGAAAATGGCAAGGGGCCCGGTCCCCCATCTGGAAGGGGGGGGAGTACCCTTTCAGGGCCCTGCGGCACCCCCCGCTCCTGCATCTCGCCGCATCTTGGTGCGCTGTGCTGGTTGCGCCTGCCGTCGGTTGTTCCCCCCCGCCCCTATCCCTGCTCCGTCCCCGCCGCCGGGAGGGTTCGGGGGCCCGGGAGCTCCCGCTGCTTTTAGGGTCCACGCCTTTTACCGGGGTTGCCGGGAGAAACGCGGGCTTGGAGGGCCTGCCCCGGGACGGCGCAGGGGCCCCCATTCGCCCGGGCCCGCGCGGGTGGGAAGTTCCCGGGTGCGCTCGGACGGCTGGAAGTTGGGGCCCCGGGGAGGAAGCGCGGGAAAAGGGGGAGAGAGTCCTGCAAGTCTGCCAAAGGGGCAAAATAATTTGAGGGCCGGGCCACTGGCACAGGTGCTTTGGACATCCTGGAGCCTTTTTCCTCCCGTGCCCTATTTCTTGCTAAAATTGGGAAAACGGCGTCGGACGGAGCTCCACTCACACATGTCCTTCTTCTCACATAGTTAACCACGCCCCCTTCACTGTGTTCTTTGACATTTAGGGCGACATGTATGAAAGGGTTTTTCACCCTTTTTCTTTTTCATCTAAAATGGCCCTTATGTGTTTAATGCACCAAAAATGTGTTTGGCCATTTTTGTAAGACCAAACTTTCTAATCGCCCAAAATGGGGGGGTTCTGGGGACCTAGGGGGGCGTGTCACACTACATCAAAATTGCACATCTATAGGGGTTTTGGCAAAACTAGGTCCTGCTCCGACAGGCAGACCATCCAAAGTGGTTTGCCTGAACCCAAGAAGTCGAAGTGAACTTTGATTTGCTGTTAAAAGGGGCAAAAAGTCCAATTTTTCCCAATTACACCTACAATAATAAAATAAAATTTTTTAAATTATCAAACAAAAAAAATTGATTTTTTTAATTTAAGAAAAATATACAATTTAAATTATTAAAAAATATAAAATACCCAAAAAAAATAAAAATATTCCCATTAAATGATTTAAAAAATTTAAAAGAATCTAAAAAAAAAAAAAAATTTGGTTTTTTATATTAAAAAATTTTACTACATTAAATTTTAAATTATTTTTTCTGCTCTCACCTTTTTTACATACACAAAAGCCGCCTTGTAAAGGTATTGCTGGGTTTGCTGTGGTCCCAAGCAAAATCATTCCCTAGTTCTATTCCTGACATTAAATTTAATGACTTCTCTTATTTCCCGCCCGTCTTTAAAAACCTTTAAAGGGGATGTATCGCTTCTTTTTTTCGATGGTTTTTATTTTTCTCAGCTTCTCACTCTACAAATTCGGGGGTTTTCCCTTCCCCCCCCACTGGTGTTTCTTAACTGGGGGGGGATAATCACCCCCCTTTCATTTCATCCGTTCCATTCTCCCCCCCCCCCACCTAGTCCACCTGTCACTGTGTCGTTCTCCCAATGCAGTCTTATTTTGTAAGAGCTGTTTACATACCACAGGCTTGCATTCAGTCTAGACAATCTTCTATGAACTCAGAACACTCCTCTCACAGCTGGAGGTTTGTTACAGTTTAATCCAGTCTTCTATGAACTCATGCTGTGCGGCACAGATCTCCCTGCTATGTTTACACGCAGGAACATTGAGGCATCGAGACACAATTCTGCTGTTTTCTGATTGTAGAAGCCTTGCAGTATTATTTTGTTTCTTCTGGCTGTGCAGAGTGAAATTGCTGTCGGTCCCTTACTTTGAGAGAGGCAGCCTAATGCTCCTTCTATGATTGCATTAGGCACCGACGTACAATTCTGCTGTTTTCTGATTGTAGAAGCAGGTGTAGTGCCTCTGTGTTTTTGCTGGCTGTGCAGAGTGAAATTGTGACGGTCCGTTACTTTGAGTGAGAGAGGCAGGAATGCACACTCCCGTGAATACGACCGGGGGCCAAATAGAATGTAAATTAGTAGAGCCGGTAGCCAATGAAATGAATGGAGGAATCCGATCGGCACTGGGGAACTGTGTTTACAGAAACAGAAGATAAGGGTCACTGTGAAAACAAGACAGCTTTGCTAATGACATCCAATTGCAAAGTTGTTTGTTTTCACTGTCCCCTTATTCTGAAGACCATTTAATGAAATGATACAACCCCTTTAAGGCTATGTTCACACGGGTTAAAATGGGGCGCACTTCGGTCTGTATTTCGCGCCGTACTGCACTCAAATACGGGCGAAATGCGCCCCAGTCATTACGGTAATCCACAGTTCTCATAGAGAACTATGGATTACGCCTCCTCTCCCCGCTCGTGCAATACGCCACGCGGGGAGATAAGGGACATGTCAATTATTCACAGCATTTACGCGCCGTGAGTAATGCATGTCTATGGGGCCGGCAGGCTGCTGGCCCCACCCGCCCCGAGGGAGCTCACACCGATCGTCGCGAGCTCCCGAACACACGGCGTAATTGCGTGGCGTAATTACGCCCCGCAAGTATGCCGTGTGAACTTAGCCTAATAGTGTTAGGCGCATTACTTATGCGCCTAAGTTTCGTAATGCGCCTAACACATAGGCGAGGCGCGTCAAACTTTACACACTTTGACGTGCCTTCATTCATACATGTCGCCCTTAGTGCGACTTCCCATCAGGGGGCTTTACCACTACTAACAAAGTCTCCTCCTTGTTTTCAAAGCACCTGCGCAATGGAACTTGGCTACTTAACCCCTTAACAGCACATGATGTAATAGTGCTGGTGAGGTTCAGTGTATCAGGATTACTTAGTAATTCCATTACATAGGAGGCTGGTTTCAGCTGCTAACTTCAGCTGACACCTGCTGGTAACAGCAGTGATTGGAACTGCCTCTGTTCTCTGTTGCTTAACCCTCTAGACGCTGTGGTGATTGCAGCCAGGACGAGATCATGGGGTGCCGATCGGTTAATATGGCGGCTGGAAATATTGTGAAGGCTTCCATCGCTGCCATGTATTACGTTTTATCACTTCCTCCCCTGGGCAGGAAGTGATAAAATTGCCATCTTTATACATCCTTTTGCATTGTTTATACAATGCAGATGAGTGGACTGATGATTGCACCCCTAGTGGTCAAGTATGCTAGGGGGACTGAAAGTTAAGGTGAACAAAAAAAATGTTTAAAAGTATGTAGAAATATAAAAAATATTTAAAGTCCCCTTTTGCCATTTTCCCAATTAAAAAACTTAAAAACACAAAAAATTGTATTGTCGCGTCCGTAAAAGTCTGGTCTCTTCAAAGATAACATCATTTATCCTGTACTCTGAACATTGTAGAAGAAAAAAATTCCAAACGTCAGAATTTGCAACGTCAAAAGTTTTTTTTGGGTCATTTTACCGCCACAAAAAATTGGAATAAAAAGTAATCAAAAGTCACATCTATCCCAATAAGGTACCAATAAAAAGTACACTTCAGCCTGCAAAAACTGCCCCCTCGCTCAGGTCCATAGGTAGAAGTACAAAAAAGTTATCGGTCACAGAAAATGGTGCTGCAGTGAAAATTTTAAAAAATAGATATTGTTTGGATTTGTTTTTCTACGGTACCAAAACATAATGAAAACCCTACATATGTTTATTGCCAAAATTGTACAACCCTGAAGAATACAGATAGGAAGGGTGGAGGCATGTAAAACGTGAGTAGGGAGTGGAGGCAGGTGAAACGTGAGTGGGGAGTGGAGGCAGGTGAAACGTGAGTGGGCAGTGGAGGTAGGTGAAACGTGAGTGGGGGCCGGAGGCAGGTGAAAAATGGGTGGGGAGTGGAGGCAGGTGAAACGTGAGTGGGGGGCTGGGGCAGGTAAAACGTGAGTGGGGGCTGGAGCAGGTGAAACGTGAGGGGGGTGGAGGCAGGTGAACTGAGTGGGGAGTGGAGGCAGGTAAAAAGTGAGTGGGAGTGGAGGCAGGGGAAACGCAAGGGGGCTGGAGGCAGGTGAAACGTGAGTGGGGGCTGGGGGCAGGTGAAACGTGGGTGGGGCGTGGAGGCCGGGGCAAGGTGGGGGGGGAGTGGAGGCAGGGGAAACGGGGGTGGGGAGTGGAGGCAGGGGAAACGTGAGTGGGGAGGGAGGCAGGGGACACGTGAGTGACTGCTGGAGGCAGGTGAAACGTTAGTGGGGAAATGGAAAGGGAGGTGGAAACGTGAATGGGGAGTGGAGGCAGGTGAAATGTGTGGGGTGGGGGAGGTGAAACGTGAGTGGGGGGGAGGCAGGTGAAAAGTGAGTGGGGGTGGAGGCAGGTGAAAACGTGAGTGGGGGTGGAGGCAGGTGAAACTGAGTGGGGGAGTGGAGGACAGGTGAAACGTGAGTGGGGTGGAGGCAGGTTAAACCTGAGTGGGGTGTGGAGGCATGTGAAACGTAGATGGGG
>JAODAL010030214.1:0-50312 GCA_025379985.1 Phyllomedusa bahiana | reverse complement strand
AAACGCAAAACATGGTCTGAAAGACCCTATTGTTCCCTAAGATTCTGCCATGTCTTTTTCAACTATCCCGAAAGATACCAATGACAAGAACCCTGAACGAACAATACACACATGTAAATACAGCTTAATTATGTTTTTTTGGAGGTGGGTCACCTTTATGTAACATTGCTTTTTCTTTGGAGTTGTAGCGGGGTTTATTTTGGGGGTTGCACTCTCAGTTTTGATGCCCCTAAAATGATTTATGAGCATACTGTACACTTGAACATGAAGCAGTGCTTTATCCGTCATATGATATACACCACCAATACCAAGGGGGAAATTGTATATTTTCTTTTTGGTGGTCATGCGTAAAAGGGAAACCCTATATGCCGGGTTCCCTAAAGTTTTCCCCTTTTTAAAATGGCAGAAAGATCAACACTTTCTGCCTCACCTTCCCCCATGGATTCAAAAAATGCCCATCTTCTAAATTAGAGACAGATGTAAATTTCCTTTAAATGGGGGGGGGTTGGCTACAGCTTTATGAAACATCATACCAAATGGTAACAACTTTCCAACTTATTTCCAAAATGTACGTGAGGTCAAATGCCCCCAATTTTGAAAACCTGGCAAAAACGTTCTAAAAGAAATCCCATCACTGATAATCCCCAGCGGTTTTGAGATAAAAATTGTAAAACATAAAATAAAAAAAGGGAGCCTCAAATAGTAAGCAGAAATCATTTCCCAAATAAACCCCGAACATCTATGTGGAGGGGGGAAAAGGAAAAGGAAAGGTCCCAAGGAAAAAAGTTTCCCCCAAAAAGGAAAGCCTTAAAACCCTCTTCCTTTACCACTGCTCCTTTACCACCCAACAGCCCTAGGGGGCCCCCCTTAACTTTAACCCCTTCCCTTCTAGCCTGCCCTGTAGTTACATTGCCCTTCCCCCCCCCCTTTACAGGGCGGTCCATACCAGCCAGCTTGGGCCATATTGTAATTAGCAGATTGCCAACAGACAATGGAAACGTCTAAAGCACTTAAATCATTTTGACTATAACAAAAGTTTTTTGGGTGAAAAAAAATAGGTATAACAGGCGGTTTGTGATTACTGAGCGGGCACAAATTAAAACTTTATGTCTGATAAAGATTTTATAATTATTTTGCATATTTGAGCTGTCATTTGCATTTCCTTCGTCAGCAGTTCCATTTTTTTTAACATTCAGGTTTTTTTCTTAATCATCAAATGTTGAGCATGTTTTCAGCAAAAAATTTAAATTACATTTCGCGTTTCATTTCTTCAGTTTCCTGTAATTATGTTATTAACAGCGTGGTCTGTGTTATTGTATCGTTCACTTTCTTACATAAACAGTTACTAAATATTCAGTTTTGCTATCTTATTCTTAGGTAACTTGGCTAGACAATAAAAAGTATATTATTTACTCGTTCCAGAATAGGATCATTGGAGTTAATGACCAATACAGCTTAAAATAAAATGAGATTAGAGCAAGTATTCTGTTTTCTTGGGTGAGAAACATCAAAACACTATGCATAGATTGAGTGAACATATAAAATGTTACACTATGGCCGCAATTACAACCATGCAGTGACCATTTAGTGATAGACACTAGTTTTTCCAGATTTTCTTCAAGTGTTTAATTGCATTTAATCAGGACTCAGGTGATGTCTTCTATAACTATTTGTTCTCTTTCGCTTTTCTTCTCCATCCAATCTAGACCGTCATGAAGACTTCTCCAATCTACAACTTGTTTTTGCAGAATTTACCGCCAAACTTTAGATCCTCATTTTCCAGCCTCCTTACCTGTTCTCACCTCTGTACAAACTCCCCATCCATAGAGGCCCAATAATAATGGCCCCCTTCCCTTGGCTCCCCACACAGTAATTGTATCCCCAAAAAGGAAGTTCCCCCGTAATTTAGGGCCCATTTGTGCCACCCGTAGCTAAAATAGTCCCCAAAAATGTAGGTAGGACACACCTCATACGAAAAGGGGCTCCCCCCCTTCAAAATTAGGCAGGCAGATAGGTAGATGCTCCATTTCGGGAGTTCTGAGGCCCTCAATATTAGTTAGTCAGACAAGTAGGCAGACTCTTCCTATTAGGTGGGTTATCCCATAAGATACATAAGCTCAACATTAGATTGGTGGATAGGAAGGCTCATTGGGTGAATAGTCCCCCATTAGGTATGTAACTCCCATTAGATAAATAGGAGGATCCCCATTATGTAGATATGTCCATCATCAAATAGATAGTCCCACTTTTAGTTAAATTAAAAAAGGCCCCCCCTTTTTAGGAGCTTCTTAAAAGGGGGTTTCCCCCTAAAATAAAAAGGCGGTAGGCCCTCCATTAGGTTGATAGCTTGATTTGGCTCTTGACAGGTAGGTAGATAGCACCCCTGATAGATAGGTAGGCCTCTGGTAGATAGTCAGGAAACCTGGCAACTAGGTAGGTGTTGTATATAAGTCCCCTCAGGAGGTAGGTATATAGGACCCTTTAGTAGGTAGGTATATGCCCCTCTCAGTAGATAGGTACGTACAAGGGCCCCCTCAGTAAGTAGGTAGGAAAATTTTGGCCCCTTGGTAATAGGTAAGTGTTGTGGCCCCCCCTTTTGTAGGGAAAAAGGCCTCCTTGGCAACTAGGTATATATGCCCCCTTGGTAGGTAGATATATACACCACCTCAATAGGGTGATATATAGGTCCCTTCAGTAGATAGGTAAGTATTTTGGTCCCTTTAATCGGTAGAGAGAGATATATTCCCCTATTAGGTAGATATATAAGCCCCTAGCCCCCCTAGCTATATAGGCCCTTCAGTAGGTAAATATGTAGGTCTCCCCAGTTGGTAGGAATATAGGCCCCCTTCAGTAGGTAGCTATATAAGCCCACTCAGTTGATAGGCATATAGGTGGCAAGGGCACCCATGATCCATGATGCCACAAGTGACTAACCCCAACCACTCACGGCTGATTCAACCTTTTACTTTGAATAGATAGAAACCTGTGAATAACCAGCAGGTAGGCAGGGCTAGCCTCATATGGGTGGGGCTAACACCAGGTCATAAATAAGCTGGACTGCTCTCTAGCAGAATAGGCTGCAAACTGCTAGATTTGAGTATTAAACGCTTTGAAACTGCTGCATCTTACAGAATAAGGGGAACAGCGTTGCAAACAGCATGTCTGTCACTATATTGTGCTGTTCTCAGCAAGGACAACAGAATCTTGTGACAGGTTCGCTTTAATTACAGTGGAGACCTGCCATTAGTAGTCAGGATCGAAAATAGCTCCAATTAGGGCATTTTAACTGCTTAGATGCTGCAGTTAATCAACCGTTGCATGTAAGGGATTAATAAACAGTGCTGACAGTCTGTCATGGCAGCCTGGGGGGAGAGGAAGGGCTAATGAAGATTTCCAGGACTGCCATTTTGATATTCCTATTATTAGGAGAGTGGTTTTTTGTACATTGTTCTGCAATATATTTCTCTTGCAAAACAGTGTACAAGCAATTGCCCACCCACTCTACCTACCCTAGTAGTCAAGTAACCAATTAAGCTAGGAGGAGTAAAATTTCAGCCGTTTCTGGGTTGGCTCTTATTGGGAGTGGACAATGCGTTGGGTGGGCGTCTACTCCCCATGTTCCAGGCTACGTTTTGGATAGGGCTCGGGTGTCATATAAAAAGCCAGGGCCTTCAGTTGTTCAGGGGGCGTTGTCTGCCACAAGAGAGTGGAGCAACAGAGGAGCTGGAGGAGAGCTCTGGCCGAATCCAGCAGAGGCTGGTAAAACGTGGTTGTGGCGCTGGCAGTAGGCCAAGTCCACAGGTAGTGAGGGATGCACTTCGGGTATAGTTAGTGGCCAGACGGCCAAGGATTTATTTTTATGGTTTGTGTTTTCTGTAATTGTGTGCCTCAATAAAGCTGGTGGTGGCCAGTATAAAATGAGAAACCTGTGTCTGAGTGCCATTCCGCCTACGAAGACGGCGATCCAGGTGCGAAATACCCCCAGGACGGCCCAGGAGGGCGTCCGGACGCAAGCGAGGCGTCACATATGGTGGAGAATGCGGGCATAATTGGCACGGACTGAGCAGAGTTGGCACAGGTGAAGTTGTGCTGCACAGAAAAAAGGGCCGGAGGCCTAACTGTGAAGCTGTGCTGCTGAAAGAGACTGTGTTGCTGCCAGAGTTGTGTTTTCCCCACTGACCAGGGAAGACTTTTTGAGCTGGTGCGTCGTATGACTACCAGCCGGCAGTGCCACAGGCACCATGACCGACCAAAGCCAGGTCGGCCTTTCCCAAAGGGCCCAAAGCGGAGCAACAGATCTCAACCGCCGGAAACCGCCACTGCCCCAGCAGGAGGCTGTGCGGGGTGAGCCCTAGAGCGGGATGGGGCTCCTGAGGGTCCGGTGAATTGGAGGGCAGAGGACACGCTGCAAGGATGCTTTGGGTTTGCGGGTGGATAGTCTCCCACTGTGGGCCCCGACATGGATTTTTCACCAGGATGTCGCTAAAGTGCACCCGACATGTGCCCAGTGTGAGGACCCGACCCCAACTCCGGTAAAGACACTCCAAATGCATTTTGAGACTGTTGTGGGGACTGTCGTCCATAGCTTTAAGATTGTGAAAACCTACAGCCCGGGCTGTCTACTTGGCAGAGACTTCCCCCATTTTGAGCAATTGTGGGCAACCGCCAGGTTGTCGGGCAGAGAAAGTAACTGTCCATGGGAAGTGCCCCCTGAGGAGTATGCGGTACCGCTGCCTGAGACAGAAGAGCCTGGGTTAGAGTCTCAGAGAGTTCCTGAGACTGACACCAATTATTTTGGACTGGAAGAATCTAATGAACTCTGTGTTCAGGACGTATGCCTGACATTACCTGCTGTGTTGCCTGTGGGGGAGGGTAACACCTCTGCTACTTCCAGTGTGATAAATGCTGCAAATGCTAATAATGGGTTAAACCGAAGGGTAAACCTTAGCTATGCCCCACTGCCGGAGCCGGGGGATGTTAGCTGGGGCACAAGGTCAGCTCCAAGTAGTGCGTCTCTGTATGAACAAGCGGCTAAAAGTTCTGTAGCAGAGAGCAGCTCAGGTCTGCCTCTAGAGGTCATTGCTGTCAGGGCTAGGTGTGCAGTAAAAGCAGAGTGTGAACTAGCTTTGGAAGAAAGGCCAGCCCCAGCTATAGAGCAGGCGAGCTCAAGGGTGCCCCTAGAGGTCATGTTTAACAGTGCTGAGTCTATAACAGAGAATGTATGTCCTGGGGTGCATGAAATATGGAGACATGGGTTAAACACTACAGACTCAGGAGGAGTTTTAAGTGGTTGCCCCCAGCAACATTGGGATCTCCCGCGCCTTCTGCGTAAAAAAAAATATGAGTGTGCGTGCCCTGAAGTGTCTGGAGTACAGCTGGTGAGTGTGTCTGCCAGAGACCCCATCACAGTGTGCGTACCTGATTGTAGCCTGCAAGTCGCAGGTAATGCGGGCCCAGGGATTGATGGCCACCAGTTCTGTGTGACTGCTGTTGGAGGGGGAGCTTTCCCGTTTCAGTGTGCAGCTGGAAGGGAATGAGGATCCTGGGAATGATTCGTTCTCCTACAAGTGTGAGGGGGACTTGGTTTAATGAGGGGTGTGTCCAGACTCTGAAGTATATGCCTGCATGAATGAGACCTCAGATACCTGTGTAGAGAAAATGTGTGCTGAGACCTTTAGTTCTACGGATTTCACTTGCCTCAATGGTTGCGGTGTTGCCAGTAGCTTTTTCTGCCATGATCACAGAGACTGCAGTGATGGAAGGAGTGAGCTGCTAGACCCCACAGAGCTGGGTGTATGCTAGAACCCCAGGGAGAGGCAGGTGAGCGGGGTTAAATCCCCAGATGGTAAAGAAGTGCCTGGTTCTGAGGCAGCTGATACATTTTCCTTACAGGTTATGGAGAAACATATTAGGATCTCCGAGGTATTATGTCCTGTGGTTTGGGGCGAACGGCAGATGGATGCCATTTTCAGCAAGATATCCTCTGAACTACGGAGGGTAAAAAGGTGACTGAGTTGCCTAATGTGAACACGGCCAGAGTGGTGTATGTGAGGAGAACTATAAAGGTAATAGCCGGGTGGGTATTACTGATGTCCCATGTATAAATGTGTCTGCCATTGCCTCCAGGTCAGTGTCTGAATTTGATGGGGAGCAAGATGTAGGAGTGTCCCAGGTAGAAGCTGAGAGTTCTACCTTAGAGATGGGTATAAGAGATGTGAAAGAAACATCTCCACCCATTGATGCAGAGCCTCTGCTGCTAGAAAGCCCCAGTGAGAGGTGTGCACAGGGGAAGGTGTCCTCTGACACTGGTGAGGTGCCAGGTAAGGTCATCTTGGCAGATAAAGTGTCTATAGAGGTTGCCAATGGTGACACTCAAACCATTAGCAGGCCTGCTGATTGTGGTGAGGTTTGCTTTGCATTGTTTGTGGCCCCTATAGTGCAATATAAGCCTCCTCAAGTGGTCACCACAAGTCAAACACCTGTCATGGGCTGTAAAGCTCAGGTGAGCAACAGGGAACCTGGTAATCGTGCAAGAGTAATGTATGAAAGGGAGGGTACAGACCGTGACTGTGGTCTTCCCACTGCTGTAAGTCATATGTATGGAGGGACAAGCGGGTCCACAGACATTAGAAACCCACCTGATAAGGAGGCTGAGGTCATCGGCAGGGCTTTCCTTGATGTTGAGATTGTTTGTAATAACCCTGGGGCCACTGACCTACAGGTTAAGGGGGACACAGAGGTACATTGTGCCACAGGAGGTCCTACTGCAGTGGAGGTGACTATCACTGAGGAGGTCAGGGAGGTAGACCAGGTTCCCCCTGGTAGGAACCAAGTGACAGCTAGGAGACAAGAGGCGGAGCTTCAGGGTTCAGAGACATTTGAGGCTGTATCTGATCCTGCAGACCAAGAGGCATTAGGTTTTAGATCAGGTGCGCCCCTTGAGGCCATGGTGGATAGTAAACCTGAGAGGGGTGCTGTCATTTCTGCTTCCTGTGCTGCTAGTGTGGTTGCAGGGACTAACCAGGGGCCTGTTGCTTATAGGTGACCCGAATTAGTGAAGACACTGCCCACTGGGCCCAATGCCAAGGTTCTCTGTGTATGGGAGAAGGCTGAAGGCTGGTAGTCTGTGCGGATACAGTAGTATCCTGTAGTAGCATGCAGGCAGAAGGTGGTGACATCCTTGCAGTAGAGCATACATACGTCAGGCCATCTGTAGTATGTGGCAGTAAACTGTCTGTTGCCGATTATGAGGTGAGCACATGGCAGGGGCGTCGCTAGGCAGTAATGTTCGGGGCACAAGCCCTGAATAGCCCTGCTTATGCCCCGAACCTCAGATCGTCGGCAGCTGCATGTGTCTCCCCTGGGCGAACATGCAGTTCAGGGTTGTAAGTAAGAGCCTGCGGGGAGGCAGGGAGACTGCCCGGGGTGTCGGGTGCTTAGGAGGGGGAGGGGGCCGGCTGCTCACTCACTGAAGCTCCTGACTCTGTGCCCTGCAGCCACATCCAGCACAAGAGTCAGGAAGTTCAGCCTCATACAGCGAGTGAGAGGCTCCGCCCCCTGTCTTGTTCCCGGGTCCCACACCATCTCCTGCCTGCAGCTACAGTGATTTTGTTATGGATTCAACAGAAGCTTCCACAGGTGCCCGTATCATGAAGGTCTCAAGTGAGTGAGTAGCCTCACTGTAGAGACCAATGCTAGATAGTATAATAGTGAAACAACATGAATGTGAACTAAATGTATAAATGTCTGTGCATGTATACA
Source organism: Phyllomedusa bahiana (assembly GCA_025379985.1). Classification (NCBI taxonomy): domain Eukaryota; kingdom Metazoa; phylum Chordata; class Amphibia; order Anura; family Hylidae; genus Phyllomedusa; species Phyllomedusa bahiana. The sequence goes on along the minus strand of JAODAL010030214.1, from coordinate 42,551 downwards.
TATGTGTATGTGTCTATACATGTGTGTGTATGTGTATGCATGTGTGTGTATGTGTATGCATGTGTGTGTATGTGTATGCATGTGTGTGTATGTCTATACATGTGTGTGTATGTCTATACATGTGTGTGTATGTCTATACATGTGTGTGTATGTCTATACATGTGTGTGTATGTGTATACATGTGTGTGTATGTGTATGTACGTGTGTGTATATGTATGTATGCAAATGTGTATGTACTGTATGTACACAAATATCACAATATCACCTCATTCACGTGACTAAAACATAATCCTGCCTGTGTGTCCATTACACATGTAAACTACAACCTGATGATGAATTATATTTGAATAGAATTTTTATACCTGTCATTTGTCAGGGTTGCCTATATCATTAGCTGCTGCAGCCAGGCTGGCGGTATGTTCACACGGCGTAACTGCAGGGTACATTTTGCGGCGTATTTGCACATCAATACACCCAACATGTGCCCCACAATTATGGTAATCCATAGCTCTCATAGAGAACTATGAATTACGTCTGTCTCCTCCCATACAATACGATCGTATCGTACGCCTGGGGAGAGAAGGGACAGGTCACTTTTTTGTGGCGCTTACGCGGCGCTGATGATTGTAGTGAATGGAGCAGGCCCCCCTGAACAGCGCACACTTCCAAAACGCACAGCATACTGAGGCGTGTAGAGTACATGCGGCAGTACACCATGTGAACATGGCCTAAGGGTATGTTCACACAGCGTACCTGTGCGCACCGCTATACGGCCACCTCCCATCCACAGTTTAATTGAGTCTGTGGACAGAAGTCTTTTATAAAGGTGACTATTTAAGGCAACTGTCTTTAATGTAGGTAACAAGTTGATTAGGAGCGTCTAACTGGTCTGTAGGAGCCTGAGCTCTTATGGTTGTTAGGGGATCAAATACTTATCTCATCTCAGCAAAATGCAAATAAATGTATATAATTTATACATTGTGATTTTCTGGATTTTATTTTTGATATTCTAGCTGTCAATGTTAAAATTAAGCTACCCTTAAAATTATAGACTGTTCATGTCTTTGTCAGTGGGCAAACTTACAAAATCAGCAAGGGATCAAATACTTATTTCCTTACTGCAGTAAGAAACTTGGATAAAGCCAAAGTTTGGATTCATTTTCCAATGAACTGATAAAGTGTCATGTCACAGATATGAAATGCGTCTTCCCCTTTCTCTTGATAAAATATAAAAGTTTCTTACTATACATCAGCACAGTCCAGCGCAGGTTTCTTGGATCGGCTAAAGCCAAGGTCAATTTGTAATCCATTATGCAAAATATCCATTTGAAGACTCCCCTCCAATTCCAGGAGGAGAAGAAGATACACCACCGACACCGAGCAGCGGAAATCTATTCACACAGCAGTTCCAACAAAGTTGTTGTCCTGCCTTAAAGTGTTGTGCCTGGATTTTGCACAACATTAAGAGGTGACTAGTGTATATCACAAAGTATATACCCTTGTATTGCAATATCTCACGAGGGAGAGCTACCTCTATTGTCCTTTTTATTCCCTACCTTTAAATAATTGAAATAAAGGAAGGATTTGGAAATACAGAATGAAAGGGATGGGTAGTGGTTGTGGCTGCTGTTTAGTACATATACAGAGTCAAAAGTCCTAGGACACCCTTTTATTTCAGGAAGGGAAAATTACATATCTAAATACCCCAGCAAGTAATAGGTGAGGGGGCCTATCTTTTAGGTACATGGTCGCCATCTTGAAAGCCACTATTTTGGATCAAAGGCAAGTTTTTCCAATGGAAAGGTGGTCATGTAGACTATCAGAATTGTCTCAATCAATTGCCACAATCAGATTTGCAATATCTCTTATGGTTCAAGTTATCAACACAGAAAGTTGCAACAATAACACAATTATTTGACTTGTTTAATGTGTTGTCCTTGATGCTAAGCACAAAGCTGAAGGCACTGGATCCAGTAATTATGATCCGGCATGAGAACTTTCTGTGCTGACAACTTTTGAACCACAATAGATATTATTGTGGCAATCGATTTCTGAGATAATTCTGGTTTTCTTTGACATGCTACATGACCATCTTCCCTTTGTAAAAACTCTGCCTTGATCCAAAATGGCGGCTTTCAAGATGGTGGTCGTGTTTTGGACATGTCTATGTCAGGGCTGGGCTGTGCTCAGGCTCTAGGGATCTACAAGCTGCAGCAGCTGATGCACGATCCCACCCTGATACACTTGCTGCTGACAACTCTGTGAGTGACAGGGGCCCAGCCACTCCTGACAGGGGCGAGTTGCACCAGCCAATGGGAGGACCCGGAGGCCGCTCCAATCAGCTGCAGGGGCGGTATCCAGGAATCCCATTTAAACTCCCTGAAGGCTGGGTGCTGTGCCTGTGATATTCCTGGCTACCTCGTGTTTCTTGTTCAGTTATTGTGTTTTGCTTATCTGTGTACCTGACCTCGGCTTGTTCTCCTGACCCCGGCTTGATTTTGTGCTTTGCTTCCGTTTGGCTCTTGACCTCGGCTTGTTTACGTTTATCCCTCTGGTTCTGATTTGTGGCTTTGGCGTTCCTATTTGATATTTACCCGGACTGTCTGACTATTCTTCCTTCTGACGGCCCCAGCACTTTAGCAGCGCAGGGACTGTTACTCAGTTGCCGTCTGCCGCCTATGGCAGCACGTCAAGTAGGCAGGGACAGTGGGCTGGGTTCCAGTTAGGGCTCACTGCACCTCCCTTGACGTGACATTATCACAGGCCGAAACCGTTACTGCTCTACCATCACTATGGACCCCATGACAGCTCTGGTAGAGCAGATGCAGGGGCTTACCCAGCTAGTCCAGGATCTGGCGCTGAGGGTAGAACAACAGGAGGCTACCCCAAGTCAGAGGGTCCCTGCATTACCTTCCCCTCCTGTGGAACCCCCTATCCAGTTGCCTGACAGGTTCGCAGGTAACAGGAAGGCCTTTGTGGCATTTAGAGAGGGTTGTCGCCTGTATTTTAGGCTCCGCCCACTTACCTCAGGGAATGAGGTACAAAGGGTGGGAATTGTTATGTCCTTATTACAGGGTCCCCCCCAGGAGTGGGCATTTTCGTTACCGCATGACTCACCTGAACTGTCTTCTGTGGACAGGTTCTTTGCCGCTTTAGGGGTACTCTTTAATGACCCAGATAGGGAAGCTGTGGCCGAGGCTCAGCTGACCACCTTGAGGCAGGGTGAGAAGACTGTGGAGGAGTTTTGCTCCGAATTTCGTCGCTGGTGCGTTCCGTCTGGGTGGAACGACGCAGCTCTCAGATGCCAGTTTAGATTAGGGTTAGCTGACCATGTGAAGGATTTATTGGTGGCTTACCCTACCCCTGGTACTTTAGATGAGGCCATGGCACTAGCCGTTCGTCTGGACAGACGTTTTAGGGAGAGACGGCAGGAAAAGGTTCCCCCTCCGGTGGTTCACACCATGGTCACCCCTAAACCCGGTGTTTCCGATTTAAACCCAGAGGAGCCCATGCAAGTGGGGGCTTTTTCTGTCATTGCGGCTAGTGACCGTAGGACTACTCGTCGCATCCAGGGGTTGTGCTTCTACTGTGGAGAAGATGGACACAGAATTCGGGAATTCTCTAAACGGAAGACCAGGTCAGAAAGACTCCAACGCCTAGGTGGTCAGCAGTAGGATCACCTAGGCGAGCAGGTATTTCCTATTGTATCTAATAAGTTGCTGCTACCAGTTAAGCTTCATACTTGTCGCTGTCCGGTTTTGGGAGTGCGTTTGTGGATTCTGGATCAGCTTCTAATTTTGTTGATGCGTCTTTCGCCAAACGTCTGGGCCTACCTTGTAGACTGCTATCTGACTCGCTGCGGACTGTGGCTATTGACTCCACTCCACTAGCTTGGGGCGCAATCCAATATTGTACCCCTGAGCTGGAGATGGTAGTCGGATCCATACATATTGAAAAGTGTATTCTATTCGTCATGGAGGGGCTGCCCGCTGATGTGGTTTTGGGGCTGCCCTGGCTTCAGAAACATAATCCAGTGTTTGACTGGAATTTAGGGAAATTAGTCAGGTGGGGACAGTGGTGTGTTGACAGATGTCTTCTTCGGAGCTGAGCAATACTGATGTGCAGGCTGATGCTCTATCTGGAAGCAGCTGTGCCAGCGTTGAGGCCTATGCGGCATCTTGTAAAGTTTGCGCGTGGGCTAAGGTTCCCAGAACTCGTTCCTCCTGGTGAACTATGCCCTCCACCTGTGCCTGAACGTCCATATGTGGTTCAGGAGATGGCTAACCCGGTGGCTTATCAGCTGAAATTACCCTCTTCTCTCTGTATACATAACATGTCCCGTCGTGCACTTCGTAAGAGGTATATTCAGCCTGTGACTCCGCCCTCTAGGCCTCCTTCTCCAGTTTGCATAGAGAGGGAGTTCGAAAATAAAGTCACTCGTATTTTAAATTCGCGTAAGGCCCAAAGGTCACTGCAGTACCTGGTCCATTGGAAGGGGTAGGTCCTGAGGAGAGATCATGGGTTCCGGCGAAAGCTATCCATGCTGATCGCCTGGTAAGGGAATTCCATGAGTCTCACCCAGACAAACCCAGACCAGGGAAGGATCCGGTGGCCCCTCCTAAAAGGGAGGGTACTGTCAGGGCTGGGCTGTGCTCAGGCTCTAGGGATCTACAAGCTGCAGCAGCTGATGCACGATCCCACCCTGATATACTTGCTGCTGACAACTCTGTGAGTGACAGGGGCCCAGCCACTCCTGACAGGGGGCGAGTTGCACCAGCCAATGGGAGGACCCGGAGGACACTCCAATCAGCTGCAGGGGCGGTATCCAGGAATCCCATTTAAACTCCCTGAAGGCTGGGTGCTGTGCCTTTGATATTCCTGACTACCTCGTGTTTCTTGTTCAGTTATCGTGTTTTGCTTATCTGTGTACCTGACCTCGGCTTGTTCTCCTGACCCCGGCTTGTCTCCTGATTTTGTGCTTCGCTTTCGTTTGGCTCTTGACCTCGGCTTGTTTATGTTTATCCCTCTGGTTCTGATTTGTGGCTTTGGCGTTCCTATTTGATATTTACCCGGACTGTCTGACTGTTCTTCCTTCTGACGGCCCCAGCACTTTAGCAGCGCAGGGACTGTCACTCAGTTGCCGTCTGCTGCCTAGGGCAGCACGTCAAGTAGGCCAGGGACAGTGTGCTGGGTTCCAGTTAGGGCTCACTGCACCTCCCTTGACGTGACAGTCTATATATCACAAGATTGCTGTTTCTTTTATTCAGGGCAAAACTTTAGTTTGGCCTTTAAGGGGTTTTATCGTTTGATGTTTTTGTACACTTGAGCTAATAATATGAGTGTCATTTTCAAAACCAGGGGTGAGTCTCTCCTTCCTGTAGGCGTGTATCTCCTGCCAGGAGGCATGTTTTCCCTCACTGAAGTGCTGGGACATCATCATTCTGTATGTGCAGGAGAAGGGATGTCTGGAGAGGATAGCTCTGCAGCCTCCTGCATGCTTCTTATGACTGCAGAGCCTTCAGCTTCAGGCTCCACAAGCTCCTTGTAACACCCTCATTGCTATAAAGAGCTATCCACACAGCCTGAACTGATGAAGCAAGTGTGAAGAATGCTCTCCGCCCCCTCTGTTATCAGGCAGGAGGAAAGGGGGGAGAGGCTGTGTCAGACTGTTATATGGGTGATGGGAACAGACTGTATAAAACTGTGTTATAATCTAACTGTTAGAGACTGAGTAATTGCCCAGATCCTTTACATAGAGCTGAGATAGGAGCATAGAGAAGCTGAAACACCTTGTTTCACTTTCAATATCAAAAACTCAGAGGGGAGTAAGCGCAGTGTAGGCAGCCAATCACAGCGCTGGTAGTCTGTCAGGGGCGTTTTCCATATGGGGGCGTGTCCCAACAGGCTGGATGAAATGTCAGTCAGCCAATCACAGAAAAGGGGGCGTGTCCCGACCAGCAGCTGCAGAAAGAACTATAGATGCACAGAAAAGCTCATATCTGCTATACTTAGTGACTTAGGTAAAGTAAACCAATTACAAAAGTGCTTATTTTTACTGTTCCCATCATTTGAGATATAATCTTTATAGCGAGGAAACCCATTTAAGTTATTATAAAGCATACATGCAATTAGCCTTTAAAGTATGGTCCTCTTTGTGTCCCCACTAGAATCAGCATATATCACACGAAGGCTATATTTCAGTTATTTGATATATTTCTATAGAATTCTATAGAATTTCACCATTGCATACAAATAATTATCATCATACATAAGTTTTACAACATAACAATAAATGAACCAGCAAGCTTTCTATCCACTTATCTATTTGGAGATTTCCATAGAACCTTTGATTACATATCCTTAGAGCTAGGTAATAGAATGCATCTGCAACGTTTCAGGAATGAATTTCCTTTCTCAAGCATGTATTGTGATTGCTTGGGTTCCTTTTTAACGCCCTCATTATTCCTCACCTGGACTGCCCAAGTAGGGGAAACAAATAACTCTGCATAGCCTTTATTTATACTTATTCTATAAAAACCCACGATGGTTGAAAGCCTCATTGAGACCTTTTGGTGTGAGTCTAATTTATAGATCCAGAAAGCCTCACAGCCTGCAGCAGTCTGTATATATAGTGATTGTCATCCTGGGCATAAACCTTCTCAAGTGTTCCGGACATAGCATAAGTGATAGGCCGCCTCAACCATTACTTGCTGGGTATAAAGAAATAAATGGGTGTCCTTGAACTTTTCACTCCCCCTGCTGATGTGTAACACCTATCTAAGACAACAGTGAATTACCTGGTTGTGTGTGACAATGCCAAGAAGCAGAGCCTGAGGACCTTCTTCTGCACCCTTTTACCATATTTCTTAACTTCACCCTTTCTGAAGACCACACCCCATTCTCAGGCCCCTTCTTACATCCATAAATCATAACTGCCACTTTAAAGAAATCACATTTCATAAAATGTCTAAAACCATACATTTTTTGTTTTTCTCTCAGTGGTTCCATATAAAGGCTTTTTTTGTTGGGATAAGTTGACATTTTCATTGGACGGGAGTCTTTCATAAAGGTGACTATTTAATACAGCTGTCTTTAATGTAGGGAATACGTTGATTAAGAGTGTCAAACTGGTCTATAGGAGCCAGAACATGTAATGGTTGATAGAGGATCAAATACTTATTTCCCTCAGCAAAATGCAAATAAATGTATGTAATTTATACAATGTGATTTTCTGGATTTTAGGGAACATAAGTGCTTTTTTTTATCCCTTTGTATTTCATTTTTGTGAGGCTGGATAAACAGTTTTTTGGAATCAAACCTGATGATTTTACAAACTACATTGTTACTGACTAGGTGATACCTACCATAGTATGATTACCTTTTATTTATTTTTTTACAAAATAAAAAGTTTTTTATTGGGAAAACAGGGTTTTGAATTCTGTTTTTCTTAATTTTTATATGTTCAAACTTTTTTGTGTTCTGTTTATGGAACTAGACTATGCGATCTACAGCTATTTTAAGTCTTTCTTCAATTGTGATCTGAGCAGTAGTTTAACTAGCTAGACTAATAGCATTTAACTGAAAGTGATATGGTGTCATTACGTGGCAGAGGATAATAATGCAATTTCCTTCATCTGCGCCACCAATTATTCATGCTCAAAAGGTGAAAAGAACCAAGCGTTTTTTCTGATTTAATCTTGTGATGTATGTATGGGAGTTGATTAGTAGTCATACAACATTTTAATGGAAAAACCACTTCTCCATTTCTCCTATGTCAAAAGTATTGTACAATGTTATAAGTAATATACAAAATAGTGTATAGATCTGTCCATATGTCTGTATTGCAATGGCTGCAATGGTAGAACCTTGTCCAGATCACATAGAGGCGAAAGCACCTCAGTAATACAGAAGATTGCTTTTTGTATAGAAATGACAGGGCTATGCTCCCTTACCTCCAATCACTTTAGTCCTGGAGATAATGCTGGTTCCATATAATAACAAAGCCAATCAAAATAATTTGATTCCATAAAACAGAAAGAAAAAATGATAGCCTTATCTAATTGATGTAAAGTAGAGCACATAAAAATCAAGAAATCTAGAAAACAAAGATAGCTATGAACCATAGATTTTTAATGTCTTCTCATCTCATATGGCTGATGTATTTACTGTACGTCAGAGAAACAGAAGTTCAAACAGAGATCATTAAACAGATCAAACTCTTACGGTTTATATGAACTTACAACTATTGCAGCTTTACCGTTAACAGTGCCAGTATATAGCTATGCCAATATCTAGCATGGGTTTCTTCAGTGGTTATCTGGCAAAGAAGACAATCACAGACCATGCAAATGACATGTCTCCTTTACCTTTAATCTCTTTAGTCCTGGAGAGAATTTCCCATATTTACTGGAGCCATATAATAACATAGCCAAGTAGGATCAAAGAACAAATATTTGATTGCATAAAGCAAAGAGAAAAGGGTACAGACTTACATAAATGCTGTAAAGCGAAGCACATAAAAAACAGAAATCTGGAAAACAAGGTTAGCTATGAACCATAGATGTCTTCTCATCTCATATGGCTGACGTATATAAGTCAGAGAAACAGATCTTCAAACAGAGATCATTGAACAAATCAAACTATTAAGGGGTTTCCCACCAAGTACAATTGACGTGTGAAGCTTGCAAATTAGATAATAAACATTTTCACCATTCATCATTATTAAAAATTCTGCACCATTTTTGTTTTAGCTGCTACCTAATCCATAGTGCACAGCTCATCTCTAGGGGACACAACCAGTTAGAAGAGCTCCTCAGTCTGGGCCGCACATGCTCAGACATCACCCCTCTTCTCAGGCAGCTACTGTAAGTGTATTCCCGGCCTAGTAATCACACACATTCACTGCTGAACAAGTGTTCAACCCCAGGTGCTGTCACTCTACTCCCATCATCTGTACTCTTTAGTTATTAGTGAGACAGTGCAGATAAGCCACCCCCCATCATTCTGCTTGTTTATTTTCTTTTTTTTGGTCTGCCTATTGCCATTTTTTTTTATCTCCCCTACCTCCCAAAAAAAAGAAACCTCAATTAGGCATGTGCATTGAGAAAAAAAAAATCCACATTTGGTTCCTGCTGCAATTTGAACCTAGGATCCATATGCTGGAAGGCAAAAGTGCTGACCACTCGGCTATATTGTAGCTACTGAGAGCTATTGTATTTTATGTTACTTTACTTTACATAAACAGACTTTTGTTTTGTTGCAGATTGCAGCTTTCTGGATTAGAAGCATCAGCACACAGACATTGTGGGAAGAATATTCACTGTATACTTTACATGAGAAACACAGCAGCCATTACACTTGTGTCCTTACAACATGGAGGATACAGGAGAGAGATTAAAAAAACAAGAGAATGAACATAAGGACAAGTAGAATAATGCATATGAGAACACATTTACACTTAAAGGGGATTTGCCAGGACGCAAGTTACTTACCTCCTTATCAGCGCAGGGAGAATGTCAACAAATCACACTGAGTCATGAAAGCTGCAGGGCTGAGAGGGAGGGGATGAGCAAGGGAGTGTCTCAAAACTTAACTAAAATAAAGACATTGCAACAGTGCAGACACAGACACAGACTCATACACTGCACATTTCTCCCCAGACCCTTGAAGCTCATTCATTTTCCCTGTCATCAGATGAGAAGTGTTTCATGCAAGCGTGGCCTGTCAGCTCCTCTGTCGTGTCTAATGAAAGCTTTCAGGTAACTAAGAGGGATTGAGAAATGCTGTAGTTCTCATAGGCTTCACTTTTTGTAATCACATATATTTAGAAAAGTGATTAAATACCCATTTTGCAGGGTCCCATGTCAACATTAGATCATGGCAAAACCCCTTTAACACAGCGCTACCTGCTATCTGTATTCGATAAGTCCTCCAACATGAGCTGAAGCTGTTGAATATGTTTCAACATGTTTGATTAGAGACTCGAGAGTGAGCATGCTGTGGAGAAAGGCATGGATATGTCAAGTCTGCTGGGTCACATGCTATGTCAAACTATAGGCCTCTTTTGAAGACAACTAAAAGCTGAAGAGAGGACAAGCAGTACATGAAATGCCTTTGTGGTAAAACCCCTTTAAGGTTTATATGAAAGTAGGATTGGGGACATTAGACATTCTCCTTACAACTAATGCAACTTTACTAATAACATTACCAGGTGGCCAAAATGAGTCTAGCCTGCTTTGGAGGACCCAGCACTTCTGCGCTCTGCATAGCTATCTCATTAATTTTAATGTGTTTTGTGTAATGCTTCCATTCACCTGTGGTGGCACTGCAGGTGAATTGCTTTAAAGGGGTTGTCTCACTAAAAAGATTATTTTTCAATATGTAGCGAATGTTAAATCAACACTTTTTCTGAATACATTAGTATTTTGCTATTACCTTGATCAGGAGATAAGAGAGATTTTATCTGCTCTGAGTGCACAAAGTTTTCTCTGGTTACCATCCTGCTCTCCCTTCCTGATCATACAGAGAGCAGGTAGTGATGTCACCAGGACGTACAGCAGTTTGAAAGGCGAGTGTGTTATCTATAACAAATAAAAGTGATTAACTACTTTTGTTTATTTTGAGCTCTGTAGCTCTCTTCAGTTTAGCTTGCATTTCCTGCAGCTGTGTCAGTGCAATTGAAAGAGCTGGGAATACAGAACTGGTATGCTAATCACTGCTATAGAACCACCCAGAGCCTAACCAGGAAAACTGAGGAACCATGAATCTTAAGCTGCCTGTGGCTCTGTGAAACAGCATGGTGAGAAAACCCTTTTAAGGTTCTGCTGAAGAGCACAGATGATCACGAGGTTCTAAACAAGAAAATAAGATTGTCTTATTTTTGGGGAATCCTCCTAACCAAAAAGTACTGTATCATGAAATGTGTACAGCCCCTTAAACCATGTTATGAGTTTGGTATAGCTATCTTCTCCCTGTACCAATAAGAGATTGGTTTCCTGTTTTGCTGTGTCCCCTACTTGGTTACCAAGACATGCGTGCCCTCATGATCGCATAAATTTCACATTCCAGCATCTTCACTGTGTTCATTACAGAACGCTCAAAGATTAAAAATAACTTGTCAGAACAGGGAAGAAATTTCATTTGTCACTACTTTGATTTAGCTCTCTATAAATCAGGACGGGACTCCTGCTTTATTAATTGCAATAGTCAGGGGCTGTGGATGGATTTCCTCGCCTTCACCCTTAATTACCCCGCAGCTCAGTGCTCCGTGACGAGCATCAAGCACAGTCTCAGCATAGTCAAAATGGGAATGTCTGTATTTGTTTGCTTTTAAGTATAAAATGCTAAAGTTTTTGACTTTGGGTTGAAATAGCGGATAGAACTGAAAACATTGAGATATTCAGAAGGGATACTACAGGTACATACACTCACCGGCCACTTTATTAGGTACACCTGTCCAACTGCTCGTTAACACTTAATTTCTAATCAGCCAATCACATGGCGGCAACTCAGTGCATTTAGGCATGTAGACATGGTCAAGACAATCTCCTGCAGTTCAAACCGAGCATCAAGTATGGGAAGAAAGGTGATTTGAGTGCCTTTGAACGTGGCATGGTTTTTTGTGCCAGAAAAGGGCTGGTCTGAGTATTTTTAGAAACTGCTGATCTCCTGGGATTTTCACCACAAACATCTCTAGGGTTACAGAGAAATGGTCCGAAAAAGAAAAAACATCCAGTGAGCGGCAGTCCCTGTGGCGGAAATGCCTTGTTGATGCCAGAAGGGCAAAGGAGAATGGGCAGACTGGTTTTGAGCTGATAGAAAGGCAACAGTGACTCAAAATAGCCACCCATACAACCAAGGTAGGCAGAAGAGCATCTCTGAATGCACATAACGGCGAACTTTGAGGCAGATGGGCTACAGCAGCAGAAAAACCACACCGGGTGCCACTCCTTTCAGCTAAGAACAGGAAAACTGAGGCTCCAATTTGCCCAAGCTCATCGAAATTGGACAGTAGAAGATTGGAAAAACGTTGCCTGGTCTGATGAGTCTCGATTTCCTTTCTGCAACATTTTGGAATGGTAGGGTCAGAATTTGGGGGTCAACAACATGAAAGCATGGATCCATCCTGCCTTGTATCAACCCGGTTCAGGCTGGTGGTGGTGGTGTCCCTGGGGTGGGGAATATTTTCTTGGGACTCGTTGGGGCCCCTCGTACCAATTGAGCATCGTTGCAACACCTGTGGGAAACTATGCCACGAAGAATTGGGGGCAGTTTTTGAAGGCAAAGGGGGTCCAACCCGTTACTAGCATGGTGTACCTAATAAAGTGGCCGGTGAGTGTACACTGATAAGCCATATCATTAAAGTGGTGACTGATAAAGTGAATGCGTTAACATTGAATAACTACAATGGTCTGGAAAATATTAAGCAAAAAGTGAGGAGTCAGTTCTTGAAGCTTACATATTGAAAAGGAAGAGCAGACTTGCATAAAGATCTGAGCAGCTTTGGCATGGGTCAAATTGTGAAGGATAGGCAACTACATCAAAGCAGTTCAATAGATCTCATGTGTGTTTATGGGATGAAGTAGTTAGGGTGCTTTCACACAGTGCGTTTTTGATGCATTTTTTCAAAGCATTTTTTGTGCAGGAAGGTACAACAGTTAATGCACAGAAATCGCGGCAATTTTACTGCGAATTTTGCTGCGATTTTTGTGCAGCGATGTACAGCATTAACTGTTGTACCTTCCTGCACAAAAAAGCATTGAATAACCGCACCAAAAACGCACTGTGTGAAAACACCCTTAGTGCCTATCAAAAGTGGCCCAAGGGAAGATAATCAGTAACATGGTCATAAATGCCTGAGGCTTTTTAATGCATGTGGGGAGCGAAGACTAGCTTGTAGCATCTAATAACGCAAGAGTCTAATAACGCAGTAGCATTTGTTGAAAAAGTTAATGCTGGAATTTAATATACAGCTGGTCCCATGTTGCGATCGTGCAGGCCCTCAAGCAGTCCGAGACATACCAGTACGTCCATTTGAGGAAGTCACCACCCACTAGGACGTGCCAGTGCTTCCAATGTCGGGGAGGGGTTAGTGAAACTAAAGCCGACGGCAGTGGATTGTATAAACCATCAAAAGATGTCAATGTCTCAATAACGTGTCATGTACTCTTGAGTATCAATTACAACAACATCAATTACAATGACAATAATGTCTCATACTATTCACAAGTCAAGTTTTTGACTACTGAGGTATGACATCTCACTCTTCATGAAGGGTGCTCTTCAGGTCATTGAATGTGCAAGCAAAAGTAGAAAACCCTTGCAGTGTGGATGTACCCACAGTGTCATCCATACAGTGCCCACCATAACAATGCCAGCCATACAGTGCCCACTGTAACAGTGCCGGTCATGCAGTGGCCACCATAACAGTGCCATCAGTCGAATGCAGCCATCAAAACATGAATATCACTTTTTGAAATATGAGGACAGATACAAATCTTGCTTGTTTCCTGATGGCTGGGCACTGCACAAAGAGAAACTGTGATCTACATGTTGTGATGTTGACTATGGGTCGCTTATTGTGCACCCCTCTGTTAGATAGTCAGTGTCACAATCCGGTGGTAACAGCATGCGCTGAGGCGCCGATCGCTGGTAACCGGGTGTGGATCCACTGTGATCACCGCAGGCGAGATGGTAGCTGGAGATCCACGCCAGGGAGCAGAATCTAAGGGGCCCCCCGGTCCTCACCGGAGCCCACCGCAAGGCCGGACAGACTTTGCTGCGGGGAACCCCCAGGTCGCAACCCCTGATGTGGCTACCTGCAATGACAGCCGAGGTGCAGGACAGGAATTCTAGGCACTGAAGTGAGGGTAGATAGGTGCAACAGGAAAACGTATGAAACAGCAGGAAGAAACAGGTATAATGGCAGGATTCAGCAGGTAACTGGACTGGTATAATGGCAGGATTCAGCAGGTACTGGACAGGTGCAAAGACAGCATAAGACGACAGACAGGTGGTCAGGAGCTCTGATGGACTCTGAACCAGGTATCTCAGGGGTTAAATCCAGAATAGCAGACCTGAGAAGCTGGCAAGAGCTCAGAGGGACAACCTCTCAGCATGAGGCAAAACAAAACAATGGACTGACCCTGAATCAAGGATAGGAAGTTCCTCTTATAGCCAGGGGTCAAAGGTCAAGAGGAAGGTGAACAGGACAGAGAACCTATAAAGGGCAGGAAGCTGCCGTGCGCGTGCCCTAGGAGGTGCAGTGCACGTACAGAACCCCAGGAAGCAGGAGCAACAGGACAGGCAAGTATACAGCAAAGAACACCGGCAACCAGGACTCCTGCACAGGAAGCCCCAGCAGAGACATGGCAGTCACAGACATGGCGACGGTCCAAGGCAGGGACCGCAGTGTGAACCGTGACAGTCATTTTGGCTAACATTAATCTAATGTGTATGGTCAATCTACAATCTGAAAAATCTGGATTTGACTGCTTTAACCCCAATTTTCTGCTAACCCATATACCACACACATGTCCAATAGGCTGAGATATGCAGGGAACTACATTATTATTATTATTATTATTATTATTATTATCATTTATTTTAAAGCGCCATGGAATCAATGGCGCTGTACATTTGAGGGGGGTTACATACATAATGTCAAGTGAGTACAATAATAACGATGAATGACTTACAACTGGCACAACAGAGGGAGAGAGGGCCCTGCCCGCGAGGGCTTACAATCTACAAGGAGGAGGGAAGAGACAGGAGGTGAGGGGCAGACATGTTTGTGGGGTAGTACAGTGGCAGCAGGGTTATTGTAGGTTATAGGCAATCCTGAAGAAATGGGTTTTCAGGTTGCTTTTGAAGCTGGTGAGAGTGAAAGAGAGTCTGATATGTTGGGGCAGTGCGTTCCAGAGTGTGGGGGGAAAGACGAGAGAAGTCTTGGAGACGGTTATGTGAGGAGCTGATAAGAGAAGAACAGAGAAGAAGGTCCTGTGAGGAGCGGAGATTTCTTGAGGGGAGATATCTGGAGATTAAGGTAGAGATGTATTGAGGGGAGAAGTTATGGAGAGCCTTGTAGGTCATGGTTAGCAACTTGAATTCGCTGGGCAATTGGTAGCCAGTGAAGGGATTGGCAGAGGGGAGAGGCAGAGGAGTAGCGAGGAGAAAGGTGGATAAGACGGGCAGCAGAGTTGAGAATAGTTTGAAGGGGAGCAAGAGTGTTAGATGGGAGGCCACAGGGAAGGATGTTGCAGTAGTCTAGGCGGGAGATGACAAGGGCGTGGATGAGCATTTTTGTGGTGAGGGTTTGGATGTGTGGTTTGAAGGACAGAGCAGAGTCGAGGATTACCCCAAGGCAGCGGACTTGCGGAACAGGTGAGAGTGTACAGCCGTTGACAGTGATAGAGAGATCAGGTGGAGGGATGAAGGGGGACGGTGGAAAGATGATAAATTCTGTTTTTTCCACATTTAGTTTTAGGAGACGGGAGGAGAAAAAGGAGGAAATGGACGATAGACAGTCTGGGATCCGGGAGAGAAGAGAGGTGACATCTGGGCCGGAGATGTAGAGTTGTGTGTCGTCAGCGTATAGATGGTGTTGAAAGCCATGTGAAGCTATGAGCTGACCCAGACCAAGAGTGTAGATAGAAAAGAGTAAAGGACCCAGGACTGACCCTTGGAGGACACCAACAGAGAGTGGCCGGGGGAGGAGGTGGTGCGAGAATGAGAGACGCTGAATGTCCGGTCAGTGCGGTATGAAGAGATCCAGGAAAGAGCCAAGTCCGTGATGCCGAGAGAGGAGAGGATGTGTAGCAGGAGGGAATGGTCGACAGTGTCAAAGGCAGAGGACAGGTCTAGAAGGAGAAGGACAGAGTAATGGCGTGAGGCTTTAGCAGTTGCTAGGTCATTGGTGACCTTGGTTAGGTCGGTTTCGGTAGAGTGGTCAAGAAGAGAGTTGGAGGAGAGGTGGGAGGACAGTTGAAGATAGACGTTTTGCTCGAGGAGTTTGGAGGCAAAAGGGAGCAGTGAGATGGGGCGATAGTGGGATAGGGAGGAGGGATTAAGGGATGGTTTTTTAAGGATGGGAATGATAGTAGCATGTTTAAAGGAGGAAGGAGGATTCCAGAGGTTAGCGATAAGTTGAAAAGATGGCTGAGGGCTGGGATGAAAGCAGCACTAAGGTCTGGGATAAGGTGTGATGGCAGTGGGTCAAGATTACAGGTGGTGAGGTTGGATTTGGACAGTAGAGAGGAAAGATCATCATGTGTAAGAGTGGGGAAACAAGTTAAGGGGGAAGAGCATTGTGCAGATATAGAGAAGGGCGCTGGGGGCTGAAGCTTTCTCTGATGGTTGATCTTGTGTAGGAAGTGAATGGCAAAGTCGTCTGCTGAAAGGAGAGGGGGTGGAGGAGGTGCTGCTGGGTGGAGGAGAGAGTTAAAGGTGTTGAATAGTTGTTTGGGGTTGTGAGACAGAGAGGATATGAGATTGGTGAAGTAATCCTGTTTGGCTAGGGTGAGTGCAGATTTAAACGTGTGTAATGATTGTTTGTATAAGGCAAAGTCATCGGTGGAGCGAGTTTTCTTCCAGTGGCGTTCCACAATTCTGGAAGCTCGCCTCAGCTGTTTAGTGGAGTGTGTGTGTCAGGGTTGTCTGTTGATTTTGGGGGTTCTGTTGCGTGTGAGGGGAGCGACTGAGTCAAGGATGGCGGTGATTGTGTGGTTGTAGAAAGTGGTGGCTGCGTCTGGGTCATTAAATGAGGAAATGGTAGAAAGAGGTGCAAGAGAGTCAGAGAGAGTGCGAGGGTTGAGGTTTTGTAAGTTCCTTGGGGCGTGCACTAGATGTGGGATAGGAGGAGCCAGTGGGGTGGAGATGGTAGAGAAGGTAAGCAGATTGTGGTCGGATATGGGGTGGGAGGAGTTAGAGAAGTCAGATAGGGGGCAGAGGCGGGTGAAGATGAGGTCCAGTGTGTGTCCATCTTTGTGAGTGGCTCCAGAGGTCCACTGGGAGAGGTCAAAGTAAGAACAGAGTGAAAGGAGTTTGTTGGAAGCAGAGTGGGGGGTGTCAATTGGGATGTTGAAGTCTCCCATGATAATAAATAAATTTACTTTGTTTGTCTGTGTCTGTTTGAATTAATATCATGATGACCAGTGACTTTATTGCCTAACAAAATAGTTTCTTAAGATCAGAGGTCCTCAACATTTTCTAGATCAAGAAACACTTTCATATACACCAGAAGGTGTCATATTGAGTATTAAAAAAGAAAGTCTATTGACAGGGTTATGTATCTTATCCTAGTACTAACTGCCCGTCATATATTTGTAATCATAATGCAAGGTTTCAGTAATGCCCTTATTATTACTATTACACAATAGTAGAGAGAGCCAAAAAACAGCTAGGCAGCTATATGCAGAAAGCCTAAGAGCCATCAGTGCTGCAGAGTAGTGATGGGTCAAACAACTCTAGTTAATAAAGAAAAAGGGTTGTGACTAGAATTCATAGGGCCTGATAGCAAAATGAGATGGACCCCCACCAGGAAACAGGAAACTAAAAGGGAAGCATAAGTAGCAATAATTTAAAAGTATGGATAACAGTGCCATACATCAGAGAAACTGCCATGGAGTGCTAGATAGTGCTAGATATGTATTACTTCATACTAAAAGGTCAAACGTTCTTGCACCTAATTGGACCCCCTCAACCTCTAGTCCTAATAACAGCTGCTCTGGCTGCTACCATTATAACTACAGAGATAAAGTCACATTGGAAATACAGTCTATGTCTGTGACAGCAAGCTTTGTGTGATTATACAATATGAACATAAACCTCTGAAGCCTGTGTGCTCAGTGTCTTGTAATAACTGTACTTCCCCACATTAGACATGTTTCTTGCATCGGCATCTAATTTTTAGCATCGGCAGAAAAGATCCTGATGTTGGTGTCGCAATTTCACGCCTTGTCAGACAGCTGTCACCTGTTACATTAAAAATGTAGTAGCCCTTTAAATACATATCGACGTGCAGATCTTCGCTTGACACATATGTAGAAGTTTTCTACTTCACTGTGCATGTCACTCTGGTTCATCATCATGAGAAAAAATATCAGACATAGAAGTACTAAATGCAGTGAAGAAAAACTTTCCCAAATGTTCAAAAAAAAATATCAGTGGCCCCTACAACCAACTCCACCTGTGGGCCCTAGGCACCCTAGTCCAACACTGATGGTACCCCCTCATCATGAACATCGCATGCTGCACTTGTTGAAAAGCAGATGAACTGCTGGACGGTGGAATAGGTTCTATGCTATTGGAAGTGCTGTGCCTTCATTTGCGCAACACCAAAAGGTGAGTGTAATTATACACCTGTACAGATTTAATACACCTGTTTTTGTTTTTTTCTTCTTTTCTTTCAACATTAAGGGTATGTTCTCACGGCTTATTTTGGGTTGCATTTCACTATGTATTTCATGGCGCACTGCGCTTAATATATGGGGAAATGCGCCCCATAATTATGGTAATCTATAGCTCTCATAAAGAACTATGGATTACGCCTCCTCTCCCCCCTCGTACAATACGATCGTATTGTACGCGCGGGGAGATAAGTGACATGTCAATTACTTGTGGCGAATACACGCCGCGAGTAATGAATGTCCATGGGGCCAGTGGGCTGCTGGCCTCCCCGTGCCTCGGGAGTATGCGCTGATCAGCGCGACTCCCAAAACACCCGGCGTAATTGCGGCCATACTGTACGTGCCACAATTACGCCGTGTGAACATGCCCTAAAACATCAACACCAAAACATAATTGGTTTCGGACCTGCCTGAGGATCAGTAAGTTAGTCTCCATTCTTCTGTGAGTCATAGTATCTTACCTTCCTACTGGATTTCAGGGGCTATCCCACGGTCTCTGGCAGTTATGTCTCTGAATCCCTAAGTCAGAGATGTTGTTTTCATTGTTTGCATGGTTGTGCTGGCTGTGCGGGCTGTCCCCCAGCTTCACCAGGTGCTAGATAGTCTACTCAGTAGCCAGGAAAGCTGGGTATCCTTCGATCCCCCACAGCAGGCACCTAGCTTTGCCTGCTGTGGGGGATGTCACCCATCTTTTCTCGGTGCTGGATAAAATATTCAGGAAAGCTTGGTGACAACCGACTCATCAGGTTTTCTGTTTTTGTTTTTTAACAGGTTTCCCTTTTATACTATGATAGATTCGGAGGACTACATCAGACCAGCATTGGATATTTTTCTTTAATAAAAAGGGTAACAAGTAGTGTTGAGCTGATTTCATTATCGACAAAGTTTGAAAATCCGGCACAGTTTCTTTTAGGTTGATCCGGATTGAAATGTGTTTTTAGAGCATGCGATAATTTAGCGTTAAAATCTGTGTCATCATCTATTTAGATGCGCCTTTTTGGCGCTTTCCTGTCATTTTTGCAGGCCAGCAAATTCAGATTACTGAATAGAGCAGGGAGAGATGTGTGTAGTGACGTCTGACTGGCATGTGTTTATAGGTTGCGATTGGATGAAAAATCACATGACTCAGTTTTTACATTGAACAGCGTTTCCGGTTCAGCTCAGTGTCAACTCAGCGTCTCAGAGCAGAAGGACGTGCGCTCTGCTTGTGTCCAACAGCTCAGCGAAATTATTATATTTGTTCACAGTGAAACACTCTACTATAGGCTGGTGAATCACCTTAACATATTTAGTTTGATTAGAGATTGGAAGATTTATATAGATAGGTTGAAGAATTTTAAAGGGTTATCTACTGCTGTAAAGTACGGGGGGGGAGCGGGGAGGGGGGCCCCCACGGAGCGAACACGAACAAGCTCTATAAAGAATACTGGATAAGTTCACCAAGACTTAGAGTAAGACATTTGCAATTGCTTTATTATTAACTGTTTTCTATTGAAATATTTCATGGATATTGGGCAGCCTGAATTATAGGATACCACATCTTTTTAGTAACTGCAGGTTCTCTTTGATAAGATGCAAAAACTCCACTTTTTATTATCAGTATACATTTCAGATTGGTGTTCATTTCATTTTGCCATCCACTTTTGTTGATATATCCACCTTGCACTTAAATTTGATCCAGCCAATTTTATAGTCACCACAGGGTGAAGATTGAAGGTGCAAAAAATATTTGTATTATACGAATAGGACAAGCTATATAAAGAATATGGATAAAAGTTCCACCTAGACTATGTGTAGACATTGCAATAGCTTTATTATTAACAGTTTTCTATTGAAATTATTTCCTTGGATAATTGGGAAGCCGGTTGAACTTATAGGATTGGTTACACATCTTTTTATAGTAACTGCAGGTCTCTTAGATAGATGCAAAAATCCACTTTTATTTTTCTGTATACATTTCTCAGAATATGTGGTTCATTTTTCAATTTTGACCATTCCAACTTTGTTGATATATCCACACCTTGTACTTAAATTAGACTCCAGGCAGCTCAGCATCAGGTTGTATAGGTGCACAAAATAATACCTTGTAATATCCGAATAAATTTCAGATACGTGTTTTTTGACTTTGGCCGCACTACAGCGTTGTTCATTGAGGCACCTGTGCACTTAAATGTGATTCTGCAATTTTTTGTCACCAACAGTGTGGAATTGATATGTGCCAAAAAAAATATCCTGTTTATTATCGATACATTTTCAGATAACGTGTTTTTTACTTTGGCGCATAGGCCAAGAGTTTGACGGCTAGATCTTCATTGCTGTTATTAAATTAGAATACAGCAATTTTTGTCATGTCACCACTGTGTGAATTTGAATTAACGGTGCCAAAAACACCTTTTACTATCCGAGTCATTTTTTTCATGTCCAGATTTGTTGATAGGCTACCTTTCACTTAAATTTGAATCCAGCAATTGTGTAGTTACCATCGGTGAATTGATAGGAGCCAATATAATACCTTTTATTATCCGAATACATTAAGATACGTGTTTTATGACTTTGGTGCATACAGCTTTGTTATTTGAGGCACCTTTGCACTGAAATGTGAATACTGCAAATTTTTTAGTCACCACAGGTGAATTGATAGGTGCAAAAAATAACCTTTTATTATCGCAATGAATACATTACAGATACGTGGTTTTTTGCACTTTTGACCAGTCCAGATTATGTGTTAGAGCCACCTTGCAGTTAAATTTGATATCCAGAATTGTGTAGTTAACACAGAGTGAATTGATAGGTGCCAAAAAAATAACTTTTATTATCCGAATTACATTTACAGATCCGTGTTTTTTGACATTTGGTGCACTACAGCTTTCGTTCATTAGGCACCCTGTCCTATTCTTAATAGAAAAAACGAAAAATACTTAAATGTGATTACTGCAATTTATGTTGTCACTCACAAGGTGAATTGCTGGTGCCAAAAAATACCTTTTATTATCTCCGAAATACATTTCCAGAAACGTGTTTTTTTAACTTTGGCGTCAGGGCCAGCTTTGTGATAAGATCTATTTTGCAGTTCAAATTTGAATCAGCGCCAATTTTGTTGTTGATTTGAGGGATTTCGAGATAGCTGTGGATTTTGCCGTTTTTAATAAGAGACTTTCCAAAAAACTCACTTCCATACCTTCTCAAATTTGTATATTTTCTGTACATGGAGCGATTCAGGCACAGGTGGTATAGCGTAGCAAGAGGGGGGTGTTAGGACTGGTGGAGGTAGAGGTCACGATGAGATGGTGTCCTTCCAGCGCTGGCGACAACACGCATGCCAGGGGCATCATCAGTTGCAGGCGACAGTCAGGCCTGTCATCGCGGGTTCAGGCCCTGTGAATCTCAGTAACGAACAGCGTCGCCAATCTGTCCTTCAGTGGTTAATGCAACCTGCATCAGCAGTCTTACCTCATCGTCCTACCAGTCACGGCCACAAATGTCGTCATCAGCATCACCAGCATCGTCCAACATGAAGAGCACCAAATGTCAACCTCGGGTGTACCCACCATGATTTCTATTGGATTAATCCATTTTCTGAAGACCTCTTTGATGACATAATGCGGTCTGGGGACCAGAAGGCATGTTAAAAGATCAAGAGGCCAAAGAGGGATGATTTTCTCTGCTCTGACGCCCAGTTACTGGATCCATCAGTGGAGGAGAAGGAAGCCGGTCAAATCGGCAAAATCCCGGTGTGGTCTGGCAACGCCTTGCAGTCCCTCTCTTGCTTGTACCGCAGCTCCTGGATGCAGGAAGTATTGTTCAGGACGGACGAAGTCACTGTGTTGATTGATGATGGTGACGACATTGCGATCAACTGTGGTCTTTTCAGCAGAATTTGCTTGCGAGCGCTTTCATCACTGGACGAGCGAGGGACGGTCGATGGGGTAGTGTCAGACGGGTTCGCCTCTAAAAGGGGAGAGGGTGGTGAAGAGTCCGCTGATATGATTCCTCCAGCACACGGTCAGCGCAACACCCGATCCGCTTATCGCCGTCAAAAAGGTCCAGGACCTCTCAAGCCTGGGCCTTCTTTGAGCAAGCCTCTGATTCACCCAGTGATGTCATATGCCGCCTTTGCCGTAAACGCATAAGTAGAGGCAAGAACCTTAGGTGGTTAACCACCACCAACATGTCTAGTCACATGCAGCGAATGCATGAGTTGAAATGGAGGCAACACTTGGCCAAAAAAGGCCAGACGACGCCGGGCCTCCAACCACTGTCACACCCTCTGTCTCCGCCTCCTCCGCCACCACCAAGCGTTCCTCAGCTGCCCATGTCTCTCAGAGTCATGATCAGGGATCAGCCTCCGCTTCAGCCTCCACCGTCGCCCGAGTACCACCAGCACCACCAGAGACCCATCCTACCCCTTCTCCTTCCGCCAGTTTGACGACCTGCACGCCGTACAGCGGCCAGTCTAGCAGCCAGCCTTCTGTCTTCCAGGTTTGGGAGCAGAAGAAACACTTTAACCCAAACCATCCCAAAGCCAAAAGCCTGAATGTCGGCATTGCCAGGCTTTTGGCCTTGGAAATGTTGCCTTTCCGTCTGGTGGACACAGATGGGTTCCGCCACGTCATGGCCCTTGCCTGCCCCCAATACCAGATGCCGAGCAGGCATTTCTTTGCCAGAAAAGCCGTCCCTGCCCTGGCCAGCCACGTGTCATCTAAAATTTCAAGCGCGTTGTCTGCATCTGTGGCCGGAAAAGTCCATCTGACCACCGACACATGGACTAGTAAGCACGGCCAAGGCGCTATATCTCTGTGACAGCTCACTGGGTGAGCTGGGTGGATGTCTCTGGGGGTGACGGTGGCTCTCAGGCTCGGCGCACGCTCTTCAAAACCGCAGGGATGGTGCAGGGTTCTTTCCCCCAAGGTCCTCTGGTGGCATCACGTGCCCAGAGAAACCAGGCCGTGTTGAAATTAATCTGTCTTGGAGACCGTCCACACACAGGTCAGGAGCTGTGGACGGCTCTCCGCAACGAGACCGAGCGCTGGCTGGGTGCCAAGAACCTTGTGCCAGGCAAGGTGGTGTGCGATAACGGGCGAAATCTGCTGGCCGCCCTTAAGATCGGTAGGCTGGAGCACATCCCTTGCCTGGCACATGTCATGAACCTTGTCGTCCAGAAATTTCTAAAGAGCTACCCGGGTCTGGACTGCCTGCTGAGGAAGGCTCGAAGTCTAAGTTCGCACTTCCGCCGTTCGCACCCTGCTTCGTCCCGCCTGGCTGCGTTGCAGCGTCAGCTCGGCCTCCCCGTCAACCGTCTCATTGTTGACGTGGCAACACGCTGGAATTCCACCCTCCACATGCTCCAGCGATTGTGGCAGCAGCGCAATGCCATTACGCAGTACGAAGTGACACATGGCCTGACAAGCAGCGGTGCGGACCATGGGGTGTTGAGCCACCGAGAGTGGAGGCAGGTGAAAGAGCTCTGCACCATCCTTGCCAGTTTTGAAGAAGCCACCAAAATGGTCAGTGCGGACAATGCCCTTGTCAGCATGAGCATTGTGGTGATCTTAGTTCTGGAACGATCGTTGGACACTCTGAAACAACAGGTCCCGCCAGCGACGGAGGAGGAGACGGACACAGATGCGGACACGGAGCCTTTCTCTCCGTCAAATCCACAAGGCCCGACAGTTTCACAATTTCATCGGTCTTCATTAGGCAGTGGTTCGGGGTCCAGAGCTAGTGCAAGGTGGCGCATCAGCTCTCAGGGTGCATCATCTCAGGCAAGTCAGGGCTGTGTTGAAGCTGTGCCGGAGGAGGAGGAGGAGGAGGAGGAGGTATTCCTAGACACCGACGTTACCGACGTCCCTGCCTTGGAAAGAGGTTGGCGCGAATTTGAGGCGGAGGAGGAAGATGAGGAAGATCAGTTTGCTAGTGCCCCTCGACCCAGAGGCTTGGGAAATCAAGGCTCCATCTCTCACATGAGTGCTTGGATGCTCCATTTCCTCCAACATGATCCTCGCATTAAGGCCATCAAAATGAACAACAGTTACTGGGTGGCCACCCTCCTGGATCCGAGGTACAAAACAAAACTCAGCACTTTCCTTCCACCCACCCAAATAGAGTGTAAAATGCAGGAAATGGAGACCTTGCTGATTGATCAACTGGAGACATCTGTTGCGTCTGCTTCACGTTCCCCAAATGTCACGGTGGAACAACATCAGCGACGTGACAGCAGTAGAGTGCCATGTAGCGTAGCGGCAGCAGCAGGCAAGGTGGCAGAAGCCTAATGGGTGACCTCTGGCAATCTTTGTTTACCACCTCACCAACGCATGCAATGCAGGGCACACATCCAACACACAGAGATCAGCTTAAGATCATGGTGCACGACTATCTGCGTCTAACACCGATGTTTTTGTATGTGTTCCGGACCCAATAGACTTCTGGGTATCCAAAATGGACGAATGGCCCGAGCTGGCTCGTCACGCCATAGAGGTGTTGTCCTGCCCAGCAGCCAGCGTCATATCTGAGCGGACCTTCAGCACAGCTGGAGGAGTCATTACAGACAAACGCATCCGGCTTTCCACAGATAATTTTGTTCGTTAGACTTTCTTCAAGATGAATCTGGAATGGATCTCTGTTGATGTTGTGGACCCAATTGCGTGGGTCACCGATAGTTGCCAGTCTACTTCCCATTCCTTTCAAACAGAAATGGTCCTCTTGAAAACTTTTTTTTAATATGATCATTTCTTATGCAATTTTTATTACTTTTCCACAACAGTTCATTTTTGCTGGTTTTGGCTGTGAGGAGGGGTACCTGTAAAAAGTCAGCAAGGTTTTCATGAATACACAGTATTACATTTACTCACTTTATCTTAAGAAGTTTTTTCGCATTGTCAATGGTTTTGAGTCATGTTGCTGTGAGTTACAGCAATATCATTGGTCCTTGTGGAAAGAAATGGACTTCTAAGTGGCATTTCTCCCTCACAATTTTTTAAAAGTGGCTGAGAAGTCATATTTTAATTTTTTGGGGGTCTGTTGCTGTGAGATAAGCTATAATTATTGTTCCTTGGAACTGAAAATGTGGCTTTAAGTGGCATTTCTCCTCACAATTTTTTAATAGTGACTGAGAAGTCATATTTATAATTTTTTGTGGGTCATGTCTGCTGTGAGATTACAGCTATAATTATGGTCCTGTGGACAGAAATGTGTGCTTCTAAGTGGCATTTCTCCCTCACATTTTTAATAGGTGGCTGAGAACTCTATTTTTAGTTTTTTTGGGTCTTGTAGCTTTCAGATACAGCTATAATCCAGGTCCTGTGTAAAATAAATGTGGCTTTAAGTGCATTTCTCCCTCACAATTTTTAACAGTGGCTGAAGAAGTTCATTTTTATAATTTTTTGGGGTATGTGCCTTGAAATGCAGCAATAATACAGGTCCTATTATAAAAAAATGTTGTTTTCTAACAGACAATTTGTTCTTCACAATTGACCAATGTGGTCAAGGGTTCATGCTTTGAATTTTTGGGGGGCTTTTTGCTGTGAAATGCAGCTATACTACTGGTCCTATTCTAAAAAATGTTGTTTCTACTGACAATTTGTTTCTTCACAATGTCAAGAGTGGCTCAAGGGTGTGGTGCTGTCAGTAACAGGAATTAGGGTAGGGACCCTGTTATGGACACATATTGCAAAATGACTTGTTTTTGCAAGATTCTTTAACATAGCTATCAATCCCTGTATTGGGACAACCCATTAAATACAATGAAAAAAAAAAGAGAAACAAAGACATGGTGGCTTCCATCCTATTTTTAAAATATGTGTTTTCTAGAATTAAGAGTACTAAAAATATTGCATGTACAAAATAACTGTTAAAAAAAATTCTCTGAATTGTACAAGGGGTGGAGTACAGGAAAACTGACCAGATGTAGGTTATTCAGAGGACTTGGAGTATGGAGCACGGACAGAGACAAAGTACATAGACCATTTAATCCAGCCACAGTTGAGTAAAATGATGAAAAAGAATGCAAGATTAAAGGGCACCTGGGTTGTAACAGGAGCGTTTTTACCACAGTATTCCAAGTGGAAGCTCAATTGTCCCACACTCATACGGAGGGGCGAGGCACTACCCAGGTATTGACTGTGTACAGAGGAAGGTTGAGTTCCTCACACTTCGCTTCCGCACTCTGCTTCAGCACGGACAGTTTTACGTTTGACTGCGGTCATCAGGGCATATTACATGTGTGTGTTAATAGAGGTCTGGACGCCAGCCTGGGCTTTCACCGCACCCACTGTAACTCCGGCCATGGGTCATGGCTGTGGACAGGGGACAGGTTATATAGTCAATGTCCAGTTCACTAAAAATGGTGGTTGAAATGACTACTTTTTCCGGTGCAACTTTTTTAATTGTGGGGGTTCATGCAGGTTTTGGGCTCATTGCTGTGGCCAGGACAGGTATAGTCAAATGTCATGTGAAACTAAAAATGGTGGGTGAAAGACTCTTTTTACGGCACTTTTTTTTAAAATGTGGGGGTCATGTTCTAGCAGTTTGGGCTCATGCTGTGGCCCCAGGGACAAGGTATAGTCACAGGTCCAGTTCAACTAAAATGGGTGGTTTTGAAAGACTCCTTTTCCGGCAATTTTTTAATGTGTGGGGTCCATGACAGTTTGGGGCAATGCTGTGGCCAGATCAGGTATAGTCAATGTCCAGTGAACTAAAATGGTGGTTGATTTGAAAGACTCCTTTTTCCGGCTCTTTTTTAATGTGGGGGTCTTGCAGGTTTGGGGCTCTTGCTGTGGCCCAGGACAGGTATTGTCAATGCCAGTGAAACTAAAATGGTGGTTGAAAGACTCCTTTTCCAGCACTTTTTAAATGTGGGGGTCAATTTGCTAGGTTTGGGGTCATGCTGTGGCCATGTACAGGTTATAGTCAATGTCATTGGAAACTAAAATGGTGGTTTGAAAAGACTCCTTTTTCGCACTTTTTAAATGTGGGGGTATGCAGGTTTGGGGATCATGCTGTGGCACCAGGACAGGTATAGTAAAAGTTAGTGAAACTAAATTGGTGGTTGAAAGGACTCCTTTTTTTCCGGCACTTTTTAAATGTGGGGGTCAATTGCAGGTTTGGGGCTCATGCTGTGTCCCAGGACAGTATAGTCAATGTCCCTGGTGAAATAAATTGGTGGTTGAAAGGACTTCCTTTTTCGTCACTTTTAAAGTGTGGGGGTCATGCAGTTTGGGGCTCTTGCTGGTGGGCCCAGGACAGGTATAGGTCAATTGTACAGTTCAACTAAAAATGGTGGTTGAAAGACTCTTTTCCGGGGCACTTTTTAAATGTGGGGGTCTTGAGGTTTGGGGATCATGCTATGGCCAGGGACAGTATTGTCAATGTCACAGTTCAACTAAAATGGTGGTTGAAAGAATCTTTTTTGCAGGCACTTTTTAATGTGGGGGTCATGCTGGTTTGGGGCTCATGCTGCGTTCCAGGACTGGGATTTTCATTGTCAGTTCAAGTAACATGTGGTTAAATCATATGCCTTCTGGCACTTTTAATTTGT
This sequence comes from Phyllomedusa bahiana, assembly GCA_025379985.1. NCBI lineage: Eukaryota > Metazoa > Chordata > Amphibia > Anura > Hylidae > Phyllomedusa > Phyllomedusa bahiana. The sequence goes on along the minus strand of JAODAL010030214.1, from coordinate 14,615 downwards.
GGGTGATGCAGGTTTAAGGGGTCATGCTGTGGTACAAGACAGGGATCTTAGTAAAGGGTTCTGTGACTTTTTTTCTGTGATTTTATAACCTAAGTGTGTTGCCTAAGATGTAGCACGTATCCATTTGACTGTTGTGGATGTTAATTTCAGCTTCTCCAGCTTGGTGGGTGTAATAATGAAGGTTGTTGTTGCTCTCCCATAGATTTAATGGTCATCGCGCTATTATCGATGCTCACTATCGAAAAACCCTATCGTAGCGGTCGATATCGACTAACGTTAGAGTCTCGATAGCCCAAACCGCAATCGCTCAACACTACTCATGACAAGTACCAACAATTTGTCCATGTATGGAAATAGATAACGTATGGCCTCTGTTTCTCCACTTCAAAGAGCACAAGCTCTTGTTGATGTAGACATTCGTTGTATATATAACCTTTGCACACCTTGATGTGTTATTTTTACATTGTTTTCTGTGTTAGACTTTGCATTGATTTAATTCATTTTTAACTTCCAATTTTTCATAAATTACATAAAGGTGAACACAGGAGTCAGAAACATGACAAAACAGCAGTTATCATAAGGATATCTGCTTTCTGGAAATATGGGCTTCAGAAATACATTTAGTTTTTAAGCTGTGTAATTTCTGTACATTCTTATTTTAAGTTGTTTCTTTTTCAAGCTTAAATTCAGAAATGATTTGTCTATTCAGTTCTAGTGATTGTATTAAATATGTGCATGTATACGTAGCAGAAGTGCATCTTTTACCTGCACATCTTAAATTTTTATTTTAGGTGTTGTGGATCTAATTTTCTGCTTGGTCAGACCATTAGCCACTGAAATGAGTTTTCATGCATTTTTTATGAATGTTGACGCAAAATTGCATGAATTTGTCTATGTGTACAAAGTACTGAATGGCATTTTGACAATGTGCTCAGTATTATCTTTCAGAAAGTATATGGGTATCGGAAGTTTAGTACAAACTCTTAGTTTGTGAATAAGGTTTAAGAACTGCCCTTGCTACCAAAGGTGCAAAATGGAGAAACCCCTGCTAACGAAAGGGCTATTGTGTTTTAAATAAAAACATATAAATTTGGGAAGAATAATCTTTTAACAAATTTTAAGCCAAAAGAAAACAATTGGTTTTTAATTAAAAGTTTGCTTACAACTCCTTTTTCCAAAAAAAGGTTGGGATGCTGTGTAAAATGTAAAGAAAACAAGAATGCAATGATTTGGAAACCTCTTATAGCAATATTTTATGCACAACAGTACACCAAAACATGTAGCAAGAGTTAAAAGCTAGACATTTTTCCATTTCATTTGAAAAAATTTTGAATTTGAAAAGCAACCTTTCTAAAGGGAAGGGGGGCAGGGCCTTGTGTACACCCCCTCTTTTTTTATTCGCAGTCTGAAATTCTCGGGGAAAAGTAAGGAGAGCTTCTGCTGGAGTTTTGGAAGAGAAACTTTGTCCCATTCTTTTCTTATGTAGAAGTGTAGTTTCTCAACAGTCCTATCTTTTTTATTTTTTTTTTTTTTTTCATTTCATAATGTGGGTTAAAGGTCTAATCTCCAGGCAGGCCATTTCAGCAACTGGACTTAGCCATGCTGTTGTGATGGATGCAGTATGTTGTTTAGCATTGTCTTAGGGCCAGTTCACACGGCTTATTTGCGGGGCGTAATTACGCCCCGCAAATTTCCCGCGTGGAAGGGCGGGGGGGGGGGGAGTGGGGGGGCCCGGGACCTCGCCCCCCAAGACTTGAAATTTCCAGTGGCGGGATACCCCAAGTAAATGACGTCACTTTTCTCCCCCCGCGGCAATTCCCGAGCAGGGAGAGGAGGGGGTAATCCTAGTTTTATGAGAACTGGGATTACCCTAATGAGGGACGTATTTCCCCGTAATTCGCACACTACGGGGGTAATTTGGCTAAAAAACTCCCATTTTAAGCCCCGTGTGAACATAGCCTTTTTCGTAATGAATTTTCAAAACTTTCTCTTAAAAAAAAATAGAGTGTCCATATCGTTCAAAAAACCCTTTCCATACTGCTCGATTTTTTTCATAAAATGTGAAAACCAAGCCCCAGGGACCAATGTAACCCTATACCATTAGAAATGCTGGCTTTTGAACCTTGTACTGATAGCAAGCTGGATGGTCCCTCTCCAGTTGGGTCCTCAGGACACAACATCCATAGTTTCCATAAAGAATTTCACATTTTAAATTTTATAGACAGAACATTTTCCCTTTGTCCCCCGTTATTTTAAATACTTTTTGGGCCACGAAGACAGCGGGGGTTTTTTGGGTTTTTATTGTTATGGCTTCTATTTTCATAAAAGGTTTTTTTAAGTCTTTTTTTTCGGGGAGTGACGCTAAGCCTGTGGATCACGAGGATCCAATGTTGAACCTTGTTCCTTGTGTACATGATTTTTCCATTATTTTGATGTATTTTGTACGGAATATGGTGCCATTTAAATTTAGGAACATTTTTCTGAAATTATTCCACAATTTGTTGATACAGTGAACCCCTGACAATTACTAACATGCTCTTTTTATACAGTCATGTGACTGAAAATTGACCATCCAACTGTTTTTTATTAGTACCTCTTACTTTTTCGTGTTTTGTTTTCCCAGTCCCAACTGTTTTAAGCGGTGTTGCTGCCATCAGTTTTCACAGAACTTAATTTCTTCAAATGATATGGAAACATTTCTATCCTTCAACTTCTGATATATGCTCTGTGTTCTGTTGTGAATAAAATCTGACTGAGATGACCACTGTGTCTTCACTTTTGCCATAAATTTTTTATGAATTTCTTGCACCACTGTTTCTTATTTGATCTTGTCCCAAATTTTTTGGGAAAATCTGAGGATTTGTAGCTGTTTTTGGGTTTGAAGAGAGGGCTGGACCAAAGTTTCTCTTGGTCATGCACCTTGCCACTTTTTAAATAACAACATAAACAACAAGCAAGAAAGAAAAAATTGGGTAGAGAAATCCTAAAAAAGGGTCAGGGACATTTGTTGCACCCCCTTTTACAATATGACAATGTCGCTCCCACTATGAAGCCCTGAAAAACCCACAATACCACATATAAGACCAAGGTGGCGGACCCCAGCTGGGGTCATTCAATAACAGTGAATACAGCACTGATCAAAAAAAAGAAGCAAAATAACCCCTAGAAGATTTGTTGGTATATAGGGGCCGTCCAGTAGGTAGGTAGGAATATAATTCTCCCCCAGTAGGTATGAACATAAGCCCCTTCAATAGGTAGAAGGGTCTGTAGGGTCCTCCCAGTAGGCAGGTATATAAGGCCCCCCCCCCAGTAGATAGGTAAAAAAAAAAGGCCCACCAATAAGTAAGTACATAGGGTTCCCCTATAGATGGGTTGGTATAGAGGTTCCCACCAGTACATAGGTAGGTACATAGTGCCCCCCTCCCTCCCAGTATGTAGATAGGTATTCAGGGCTCCCTGGTAGGTACGTACATAGGGCACCCGTAGGAAGTAGATAGGTAAATAGAGCCCCCGATAGGTAAGTAGATATGTAGGGCCCCCTTATAGATTGTATAAAGGGGTCCCCAAGGGAGGTAGATATAATGGCCACCCTTAAAATGGTTTGTAACTAGGGCCCCCCGCGGGGCTAAAAAAGGGCCTCGCTTCAGTATTTAGATAGGAAGACTGGGCCTCCCCTCAGTATTTGGATAGGTAGGCAGGTCCTCAATTAGTAGTTAGATGGGTAGACAGGGTCTACCCCCAGTAGTTAGGTAAGTAGACAGTGCCCTCCCCAGTATTTAGATAGGTAGACACGGCCTCCTTCCAGTAGTTATGTAGGTAGAAAAAGGGGTTCCCCCGTAGTTTGATAGGTGACGGGGTCCCCCCTATGTAAGGGAGGGATAAGGCCCTCCCCCCAGTAGTTATATAGGTAGACAAGGCCTTCCCCCAATAGTTAAATAGGTAGACAGAGCCTCCCCCCAGGTTGGGGAGGGGGAAGGGCCCAGTAGTAAAAGGGAGGGAGGGGCAGGGGTTTCCCCCCTAGAAGATAGGTGGACAGGGCCTTCCCCAGTAGTTATGGAGGTACACAGAGCCTCCCCCCAATAGTTAGATAGGAAGACAGGGCCTGCCCCCAGTAGTTGGATGTGTAGACAAGGCCTCCCCCAGTAGTTAGGTATGTAGACAGGGCCTCCCCCATTAGTTAGTAAGATAGCACCTCCCCCAGTAGTTAAATAGGTAGACAGGGACTCCCACAGTAGTTAGATAGGTAGACAGGGCCTTCCTCTGTAGTTAAATAAGTACACAGTGCCTCCCCCAGTTGTCTGAAAGGTAGTTAAATAGGTAGACAGGTCATCCCCAGTTTTGGTAGGGGAATAAAGCTTCCTCAGTGTTAGATAGGAGTAGGTAATCCTGCCGTCTTCTCTGGGATGCCCCTTTCGCCGTCAAATAGACCATAAATATATCACATCGCATCACCTGCGCCCCGGCCTCCAAGGGCTAGATGGCCAGGATAAAGCTGTGATTGCCGTATTGCTGGGTCTATGTGACTTAGCGATACAGCTGTGTGGTGACGGAGGCTTGTGGGCCCCCTGGGTCAGGGGTCCATTTGCAAGTGTGACTGTTGCGGCCCCTATAGCTGCACCACAGATCGGTTCCAGGACTTAGGGGGGAACAACAAGTCCCCTGGTGGGCACTCTGAGCCGGCGCACCCTGGCAAGTAGCAATTCTGTAGCACTGGTTCAACAATGGCTTTTTGCTTGCATCTATTTAATGAAGCCCATTTTTTTTAAAATTATCTATTTAATGTGCATACTGAAACAATCACAGAGAGATACTTTTCCTTGCAGATCCTTTGACAGTTTGTTCTGCTTTTCCCATGCTCCAGTAACTAGCTAAATCAGTGCAGCCTAGGTTAAATTAAGCATTTCTTAAAAGCCAAAAACTCAGTGACAATTTATACCCAGACACTAATTACAATTAGACAAGGCCCAGTTTGCTGATACATTTAATTCACTGCCATCTCAATCTGCGTGTGTCAACTTCGGTGTTTATTATGAGCCCACACATTTTGCTCGGTACAATCTATGTGGCTTCATTCATATCTTCTGGAAATGGTACAGATCTTATCATTTCTTCTTTAACACTTTAGCAAATGGGCTGAACTGGATGGACGTATGTCTTTTTTCGGCCTGACAAACTATGTAACTATGTACTTGGAAAATGAGATTCAATGTAGATAAATGTAAGGTTCTACATCTGGGTATGAATAATCTGCAGGCATCATATGTCCTAAGGGGAGAAAAATTTGGAGAAGCGCTTGTTGAGCAAGATCTGGGTGTTCTTGTAGGTCATAGACTACAGAACAGCATGCAGTGTCAATCAGCTGCCTCTAAGGCAAGTAAGATATTGGCGTGTATTAAAAGAGGCATGGACTCGCGGGACAAGGATGTAATTCTACCGCTGTACAAATCATTGGTGCGTCCTCACTTAGAATATGCTGTTCAGTTCTGGGCCCCAGTTTACAAAAAAAATGTAATGGAGCTAGATAGAGTGCAAAGACGAGCAACCAAACGTATAAGGGGATTGGAGCATCTTAGTTATGAGGAGAGGTTAGTAGAATTGAACTTATTTAGTCTTCAGAAAAGACGGCTTCGGGGGGACTTGATTAATTTATATAATATATAAATGTTCCCTACAAAAAGTATGGGGAAAATTATTTCATGTAAATCCCCCCCCCAAAAGGCAATGGGACATTCCCTTCGGCTAGGGAGAAAAGGATTCTTCACTGTAAGAACTGTGAATCTGTGGAATAGCCTGCCTGAGGAGCTGGTCACATCAGGAACAGTTGTTAGTTTCAATAAAGGCTTAGATAACTACCTGAAATTAAAGAATATTAATGCGTACGTAGCTATGTAAAATTCTGGATCCTGGCTGGTGGAGGCTCTGGGGTCAGAGATGGGGTCTCCACTGGAGCAGATTGGTTATTGCAGTGTGGCTTCCAGGGCATTCAACAGTGGGGAGGCTGGGCTTGAAATCCTTGTCTCCCTCGCTTCACCCACATTTTCCCCACCCTTGGTTGAACTTGATGGACACGTGTCTTTTTTCAACTGTAGTAACTATGAAACTATAAAGCTAAAGGGGTTTTCTCCCTACAAAAAATAGCTTTCAACATGAAGGAATACTTAAAAGAAGACTTTTCCTAAATACATTGGTCACCAGATTTTACTTTAGTCATGAGATAAGAGACATTTAGAGTGCCCACGGGTGTCTATGGTTACCTGGTTTCCTAACCATAAGGCAATGTTCACACGGCTTATTTGGGCGCGGATTGGAGCCGTACTGCACGCCGTATTTGCACTGCAATACGGCTCCAATCCGTCCCAGTAACTACGGTAATCCACAGTTCTCATAGAGAACTATGGATTCCGTCTCACCTACTCGCTAGGCGAATCCGCCGGGCGGGGAGAAAGTGACATTTGAATTATTTACGGCACTTACACGCCGTAGATAATGACAGTCTATGGGGCCGGCGAGCTGCTGGTCCCGCCCCGCCCCGCTGCACGGCGTAATTGCGTGGCGAAATCCGTCCCCGCAATTACGCCGGCAATAAGCCGTGTGAACGGGGCCTAACTCTCCTGACCATAACTCCAATTTCTGATTAGTACAGGGAGTACCATCACCACATACACAGACAGCTCCTGAGCAAAATAATTATCTCTACCAAGATTACAGATAAGCCATTGTTTTCAGTCCTCACAGTACATGTAACTTGTGTTTACCGAAGAGATAACATCTCCAGCACATGTCTGTACAAAGGCTCAGTTACTTACAGAGACACTAGATATGTTCATCACTGCAACAGGACACCCACAGGCTGAGAAGAGTGAGTGTAAAACTGGGAAAAAGCCTAGTGAGAAAACCCCTTTAAGGCTACTTCTACACAGCACTAGATTTTGGTAATAGGCTTACCATGCCCAGCGCTGTGTATGCCTCAATAGAAAATCTGTGCTGCAGTCTAAACAGCACAGACTTTTTACTGAGGTTTTCCTAAAGTGAGGCGTAGTCCAGCAATGTGAGAATGCCGTCACATTTTGGACAACATTTTCACTTTGGTGTCTAGACATAGAGATTACTGACCCACAACTGGATGAACAATTACACCTACTTGCAGTGTGCTTACAAATATTATCCTGCTGCATCCACCAGGAATGAAGTTGCCTCAATCTCAGCAATTACACGTCTTAAATGCTGCAATCAACTGAGACTGCTGGAGTGGAGGAGCATGATGGAAGGTGGGCATTTCTTCTGCCAGCATCCTTTAGTGTGATAATTGGTCATGTTGTGTTCCAAAACTTTAGAAAGCCCTTTAGTCATTAGGGGATGAAACAAAAGAGAAAAAAACCCACAAAACTTACCTTTTACGCAAACGGCACCAGGCAGTGATGTCCCCTTTCCCCTATCCTTTATATCTTGGCCATGGAACACCTGTTGCAGGCTCTGCGAACTGACCCTGAAGTTGAGGGCATCCAAGTGGAAGGAATCCATTTTAAGTGCTCCGCCTTTGCGGATGACTTTCTATTGTATATTACTAACCCGGCATCTTCTTTGCCAGCGGCAATTAGGGTGTTGGAAGAGTATAGTTTATACAGTAATCATAGGATCAATATGTCAAAGAGTTCCGCCCTTAGTCTGAATATCCCCCAAACTCTACTGTCGTCCCTGAAGTCCTCCTTCCCCCTGTCCTGGGAGGTTTCGTCTTTTAAGTATTTGGGGGTTCAGATTCCTTCCTCCTTAGACATGATCTATGACTTAAACTTTGCCCCGTTTCTTACTAAATTCCAGCGGGATCTTGAGAGGTGGGACAGGAAGGATTTTTCCTGGCTAGGATGCATAAATATATTAAAAATGAATGTCCTCCCGAGACTCTTATATCTCTTTCAGGCGATACCTGTCAGACTTCCCAAGGCCTTCTTTGTTCTGCTTAGTAAACTTGTATCTCAATTTGTTTGGATGCGGGGACGCCCCCGAATATCAGAAAGGACACTATCCTGCCTGAAGGTTGAGGGTGGTTTGTGCCTTCCGGACTTTCGGGCTTATTACTTGGCGGCAGTACAGACCCCTTTCGGATGCAACTTCCAAGGCCCCTGTTGTTTCAACTTGTGAAACAGCTCTAAAAGCGCCTGTGCAGACTTATGGTTGCCGCCTTACCAGGAGTCTAGCTTATTATTGTAAAAGCCCCCCTAAAAGGGTCCCAAGTCACTACAGCTTCTGTGGATTTCTTGGTTAGATCCATATTGCCCCTTCAAAGGATGAGCATTCTCTACACCCCAGGGGGCCCGTGCACCCCAATACTTGGGAACACAGCTGTTCCGGAATCACTCTTTAGGCCTTTGGTCCGCTTACTGGGGGTATCGGTTATATCCTCAGTCATGGACAAGGTTTTAGCCCCGAGTTCGTTGAAAACCTATGAGGAGCGGGTAGATAACGCGGTCATAACCCGTTTCGCAAGGTTTTCATATTATCAACTTACTAGCCTTTACACTAGGTGGAAACAAGCACTGCAGGTTCATAGGCCCCATGTTCCTTTCGAATTGTGGTGCCTTGGTAGATACTCGAAGAGAGTTCTCTCAGGCATCTACAGGCTTCTGCTCAGCTCCCAAAATAATGATAAACTTCCCTTTCAGAATAGCTGGGAAAGGGATCTCCAGATAACCTTTTCTGAAGAGGAATGGCTCAAAACGTTTCAATTAGTCCATAAATCTTCAGTTTCTACCAGGGCCCATGAACTGAATTATAAAATTGTTACAAGGTGGTATCAGGTTCCTGCACTGTTGAATACCCTATTTCCCTCTGTGCCGAGTGTTTGCTGGCGCTGTGGGAATGGGAGAGGAACCATGTCTCATATTTGGTGGGGCTGTTCTGTTCTACAGCCTTTCTGGGAGGAGGTTTTCGATATAATTTGTGAAGTGACAGGTATCCGGGTCCAAAACTCCCCGGCTTCGGTCCTCCTCTTTGATATTCCGCTGCCTACGTCCCTGCTTAAATCACATCTGATCACATTCATGCTTCTAGCGGCCAAAATGGTCATCCCCAGACTTTGGCGTTCTACAGCATGCCCATTGCTGACGGATTGGTTTCGGGAGGTGCACGTATTGCAGCGATTAGAGGAATTCAGAGCGGACTCACCGTTATGTTATAACAAATATTTACACATTTGGGAGGATTGGATCTCCTTTTGTGGATCTGATCGATACCTCGCCTGCTCTGGCTGAGGTTCCTCTTGGTGTGATGGAGACTCACTGGACTGGAATGGAGATGGGAAGTAGAGACGGTTGCCAGGCCGTTGATCTGTCTGCGGGAAGGGAGGTGCCACCAAGGAGCCGTTGATCTAGTTGCTGGTCTGTTTTTCCTTTTTATTGTTGGTCCTTAAGGGATCTGTTCCAATTTTCCTTTTTCTTGTTCTTTTTTTTTTATTTCAAGTGCTTTTGTACGATCTTAAAATGTTGGATTTCTGGCTTGGCTTCCCTCGTGGTGCCTGAATCATTTAATTTGCTCAGGTTGAATGATTATTTGCCCAGGCCTTGGGGGATGCCGCACAACCTGGGCGGATGGGGGCCCCCGCCGATGCCATAGGGAGCTATCTCCATTTGCCTTGACCTTTAGAACTAAGACATTTGTATGTATATATGTAATGTCAACCTGTACTTACGATCAGGTTTTTGGATTGCTGGCTCTTCATTTGACCGTTACATTTGTGATTGTCTACAAATTTCTGTCTCTTTCTCAATAAAACTTTGAATTGGAAAAAAAAAAACTTACCTTTTAAACCCATTTGTTCCAGCGTACAATGGCAAATCAGCAATCATGATTCTCCAACTGTGGAACTATGCCTGTTAATAAAGTTTATTGAGTTAAGTTTATTGACCGTTTCATTCCTCTGTAGGATGTTTCCCCTTGAATCCTTCACCTTGACAAACAATTCACCACGACCCAACTCTAATATCTTACACAAGCATTCTTAAACTCACCTCAGGCAACTAACATGTAGCAAGTCATTTTGTTTCAGTAAAAAAGTACCCTTTTATTGCCTTAAAGGGGTTTTGCTATCTCTGGGGCAACTCATAAGTCTCTATGAGCCAGTCTAGTCTTCGAAAATCAGGATATGGTTGTACAGTCCTCCCTGTTCATTTTTATGGGAGTCCTAAAAATAGCCAAGCGAACTACAAGCTGACCTCAAAAATGACTTTACAAAATGGCAAAACCCCTTTAAGCTTTTAATTAGTTCTTTAATTTATCTATGTGAACGTTTGTAATGACCGATACAGTTGTCTGGAGTATCCAATGTGTCAAAATATGGAAAATGGAACCATATGCAGAGCAGTATCAGGTATGAGAAGAATGACATTGGTACAGACAAAACCCAGTGAATAGAAGTGCTAGGAGAAGGTCAGTGTGAACTGTTTGGACATGAGATAAGTGTTGTGTGCCAAAAATAAACCTTGAGAGACCTAAATGGGTCATGTACTGTTTCTCAAATTAAGAACAGCAATGACAAAGGTGAACTGCTATACAAGTTTATAAACAGAAAAAAGCTAGACCCACGACAGCTTGATTGGCTACCATCTACAGAAACAGAACATAAAGAAGTTAATAGAACTATGGAAAAACAAAGGTTAGATGCACAAAGAAAAAGGTGGATTGTAGAAAACAAAATAAAGAGAAACAAAACATAAATAGACAAAGTATCAAGACTCAAAATCAGTCCTGCTATTTGGGATCACTTGAAGTGCTGAAGAATAAACTAAGTCCCTAGTTGTCCACTCATTTTAGATAACTGCTTGAACCCACTGATTTCAGTGAAACCGGCTGAAAATTTAAGTTATATAAGGGTGTTCCAGTCGGGCAATTTGGATTCCAAAATACACAGTCTTTTGATCCATGGGTGTCTGGAGTTGAATACACAGAGTGAATGCATGGAGCTCATATGCTAATTACAGACAGTCTGACCAGGAAGTGACAGGATGCATTTATAATGTCTTCTTTTAAAGGGAACCATGTAGGAGAACAATACAGAATCCCAAATTGCAGGGAATAACTTAAACTCCAAAAGTAGGAGACTTTCAGTGTGACTTTGCCTGAGCCTTGGATGGCTGATGAAGTTTAATAACGTTTCTCATCCAAATTTCAACAAATTATCATCAATGGACAAAATTTTTTACTTGTAACGAATGCTGGTAGTGGATCCGCTGGACCACCGCAAGCGATGGTGTAAGCCGTACCAGGGGACGGAATCTAAGTAGAACCCGGTTTTCACCAGAGCCCGCCGCAAAGCGGGATGGACTTGCTGCGGCGGGAAACTACCAGGTCGTCCCACTGGCGTGACTTGCTTGCGGTGGCAGCCAAGGCAGTGCGTGGTACAAAATCGTGAGACGTAGGCGAAGTCGGGGGACAGGCAAGAGGTCGGGGGGCAGGCGGCAATGGTTCGTGGTCAAGACACAGAGCGAAGACGGTTCGGTACACGGTAGGACAGGATACAAGGCAGAAGAAGCTTTCTCTGAAGGCAGTAACGCACTAAAGATCCGGCAAAAAGGGGACCCGGAAGGAAGGGGGGTTAAATAGGGTCACCTGCAGCCTTAACCCAAAAATGGGCGTACTGCCCCCTTTAAATCCTGAAAAAGCCGGCGCGCGCGCGCCTAAGGGGCGGGCATGCGCACTCCGGCCGGCCAGGGAAACGGGAGGACGCGGGAGCGCGGAAGAGGTAAGCGGGCAGCGGGACCCGACCCGGGGACCCGGCAGGGGCCGCCGGACCCCGGCGGGTGGCCGCACGAGTGCGCCCGCAGCCCGGGCGAGGGGCTGCGGGACCACTCGTGACATTACTTTCATTGTAAATTTCTAAATGGTTAGCTCTCCAATGTTACGCCATGTAGCTTGTTAACAGCTTGTAAAGAAATGTGCTTAGAAGTCACTTAAAAATTTAAGAAAACTTTGGAAAGAATATATATACATTATGAATGTAATAATACCTTCAACATGCTTACTTTTTCCATTAAACACTCGGGGAGTGTGGCTTGCCTGCTATGTGAACAGACGTGCTGAACACTGCTCCTGCTTCATCTCCTGTTAATCTCCTGGTCTGACACTGAAAACCTGCAGCTAACACCTCAAGACAAGTCCCAGAAGGCTTCTTGAATAAGCTGGATCAGTCTGGAACCCAGTTTTTGCCATGAAACAATTAAGAAGGAGGGGAAAGAAACACTTCAGAAGAATTCTGAGACTCCCAATATGGGTGCTGCAGCATGTGTGGTAGGAAAAGGCAAGGGGACAGCCACAGCAGAGAGACCGGAGCGCTTTGCATGCATAATATCAGCTCCTGAAGCAACTAGCCCTGTAAAGAGAGGGGGCAGAAGGGGCAAACAGTCCTGAACCATGCTAGCAATGATAATCATGGTGGGCTGACTCAGCAAACAGATGGAGATGGGAGACATGTCTGATGGGGGAGATGATGGGAATGCTGTAATGGAGCCAACAATGAGAGATGTAATGCCACACTCCCCACGTTGTCTGCACACATGGGAGATCTCAAGGCAGACATGTCTGTGGTAAGAGCTGACATGAGGAAAATTAATGAGATTCAATGAGGCAGAACACCGGGTCAGTTCAATTGAGGATCGGCTCCCAGTGATCTCCACAGATCTGCAAAAAGGAATGCAGAATATTGCTCTGCTAACGTCAAAAATAGATGATCTGGAGAACAGGCACTGAAGAAGTAGTGGTCAGAGTGGTGGGTGTCCCAGAAAAGTCTAAGGGTAGGAATCCTGTAGCTTTCTTGGAATCACGGCTGGTTGCAGAATTTGGAAAATAAACTCTATCTAGTTTTTTTTACTATAGAAAGGGCCCACAGAGTACCATTGCGGCCTCTTCCACCACATCCAATGTTACTAAAAGTGCTCCACTTCCAAGATAGAGACTCTATCCATTGTGCTGCAAGATATAAAGGTGAAGTAATGCTGAATGGTCATAGAGTATCCTTTTACCCAGACTTCTCCACAGAAATACAAAAAAGAAGGTTGCAATTCGTAGACATTAAGATAAGACTAAAAGCCTTAAATGTCCCCTACTGCATGATGTACCCAGCCAATTTAAGGACTGCTATACGCTCCACTTCTTGATCACCCTTAAGAAGCAGTCACATGGCTGGATGCTAGTGAGCAATTACTGAAACAAAATGGACCTTGAGGTTAATCTTTATGTCTGTGGTTTTGGGGTTAACACTGTTGTTAGTTTTGAGGTGTCAGGAATTGAGAATCCTGCCTTATCTTAAATAAAGCAGGATGTGGGTGGTAAAATATTATAGTATTTACAGTTTGATTCTATTTTTTTTTTCACCAGTGTCTAAAGACCGTATACAGTACACTACAGGATTTGTAGTAGCCCATGTTTTCTCTCATCCTGAGAGAGGGTGAAGTCAATGCTTTGTTTTCATGCTGATGAAAATTTATTGGTTAAAACTGTTATTTGGGTAAATTTCCTTGTCATAAATAGGTATGTTGCAAGTGCAGCTCTCTCCTTCAGACAGGTAAAGGGGTATCCCAATTAAAGCATTTACACAAGATGTAAAATGGCTAAAAAGTGAACATAATTGCATGGAATATGCAAGGTCTGGGTGATGCGACAAAGAGATTTGCAATATTCTCTTGGTTGCGCAGGGCCGTTCCTAGGCTAAATTTCACTCAGGGCGCGGTGAAGAAACCTCGCCCCCCCCCCCTGTAACATAATGCGCCACAGAGCATCACCATAACCCAAAGCCAAAATATACAAAAAGCTTTACCACAATGTGCTACGTAGAAAACTACAAAATAATAGTCCTACGTTACCAAATAACACGCTACACGACCAGAATCCCCAAAACACTAAGACCAATATCACCAACCACAGTGGGCCGAATAATACCCCCACACCATGACCACACATCACCAGCACATAGTGACTAAATAATACAAACTGACCATTACGGAGTATAAACCATTATACTACAACCTATATTACCCCCATACAGTGATGGATACCAGCTGTACACAGGCTCTGTAGACATATAAATTATTACAGTTAAAATTATATCTAGTGACTCACAGGAGACATCTCTGAAGAGTTGTTCTCTTTCTCTTCTTCTTCTTTTCCATCTGTCTCAGACGCCATAAAGACTACTCCCGACTCTTCACTGTAAAATTACAAAACAAATATCTTAAGACTCCCCATTTTCCCAAACATTTCCTACCCAAATTCCTATCTCTATACAAACTCCCCATCTATAGCACCTCATATGGTATCCATGTAATATGCCCCCTGTAGCCACGTAGTAGCCCCCTGTAGCCTGTTGATGCCCCCCGGTAGCCAGTGATGTCCCCTATAGCCAGGTAGTAGCCCCCTGTCGCCAGTGATGCCCCCTGTAGCCAGTGCGGCCCCCGGTAGCCAGTCATGCCCCCTGCAGCCAGTAGACGCCCCCTGTAGCCAGTGATGCCCCCCTTTTAGCCAGTAGATGTCCCCCTGTAGCCAGTAGATGCCCCTGCCAGTGATCCCCCTGTACCAGTGTCCCCCCTTTCCCGGGTCCCCCTTTTAGCCGTGATGCCCCCTGTAGCCCG